>JAWPHD010007077.1:0-134697 GCA_037043455.1 Cyrtodaria siliqua | reverse complement strand
TGTATGCTGTATGAATGCTAGCATTAGAATTTTATCCAAAGTGGGACAAGCAGGGGCTATGCCATAGATAAGGGAGGGAACCAAGAGGCGGGGCTTATCAGTCAGTAGAGGTTAAAGTGACCAGACAGTACATAAATTGAATAGACAATTGTGTTAACACTATTCAAATAATTTATTTCCCCCCCTCGTTTTGTCATTACCTTTGGTCATGCTTTTACTCTTGGTTTCGGTCGTAGATCATTTATATAGCGTAACTATTCACAATTTTTCCGCAATTTCGAAGAAAAACGTGGATATACTGTGATCCGTCTGGATTGTTCCGTAACCTGAACCTCGCCTCTTTCAATAGTTGATATGAGTTTGTTCATATGTGCATACAAAAGCTAGATATGACAATTAAGTTTCGGATCAGGGTCTGGGACCGCTGGGGCAGAGATCAAATTCACCAAAAAGAACATTAAACCTACAATATTCAATATATTATTTAAATCTATTGCATGGCTATAAGTAATGCGCATACGATATATGGAATCGGGTTTTCACGAATTGAGCATGAATGGATTGCTCCTCCTCTGAGGGGACTTATATGGAGCAGGGTCGATATAATTGTATAGTGACCCTGTATGGAAGTCAGCATGCATTTGTATAATGTGTCCTCAGTAACCTCACTCAGGGTTGTCATGATCTGCCTTCGGGGCCGAGATCAAGTGTAAACTCGCAATAATGAGCATTAAAGTCACAGCGTTCAATATCTTGTTTTTATTTTATTATTTATTACTTGCTAAAAAATTAAAAGGGGTTTGTGATATTATTACGGACCCTTCCTCCACAGGGGAGGTGACTTGCGGTCATATGGGGGGTCAGCATGCATTTTTTGATAGTTTCCTGGGTAATCTAACATTTGTCACTGTTTGCCCTAGGATGTTACTGATGACAACAATATCTTTTGCATTTCGAGATAAACCCAGAGACGTAATAAACTACTTCATAGATCTTTGTTAAACCATAGCAAACCCACTGCACGAAACGACTAAGTTGCGAAACGATGTTCATCCGGGCAATTGTAAACCAAACCGATTGCAGAAACGTCACGTGATTTACCTTCTTCATTGGTCGCCATGATGCATGCAGAGTACGTAGAGCGTGTGCTGGGGTTTTATCAGGCTCAAGTAAAGCCTTTCGGCTCCTGTAGCTCAAAACAACATCATTAAACGCATTACATCATGTCCTAGTTTCACGTAAGTTTCTTCACCATGTTGTTCTTTCTTATTGCACTTGTAATCTCTGTCGAATTACGCGTATGCTTTCGGAAATGACCAATATTTTCAGAGTACCGCGTTCTGCAAGTTTTGTTTTTTGTTTTCTGCTTCCCTTGATTGCGGTAATTATTTATAGTTATTCATGCTTTCTACAGTAATGGTTTGTTTAATGTTGAGTTGTTTTTGTTTTAAATGCATCAATTGTAAATGCAGTTTGTTCAGAGAAGATTGACCTTGAATGATCCAAATGGGTATTTGAAGATGGGTGGGGTATGTTAGCAACACATGACCATTGTCCACTTGAACAATGATTAAATATCGCAATACAGATTAAGGTAACACGTTTATGTCTAGGTTACTAGTACTTCGTTTTTATGGGGACTTATATTGAACTTGCTGTATTATTCTTTTTCACAAAAAAACACTTTTATGTTGGAATATGCAGTTTGGAGGGCATTATGCCTTTTTCCTGTAGATTTGTGCCACTCTTATTGAATTAATATGCAGTCTGCGCGAAAACATTTTCAAGTCCACAGGACGTTTTTAGGAGGAATTTTTGTCTGAACCGAAAAGTTAAATGACATATTTTTTTGTTGAAATGCAGTTCATAACTTTTTAGTTACAAATTTCCCGAGATGTTGATATATTCAATAAGGTGAAAATAAAGAAGCTGTGTATTAAATTGTTCTGTAGGTATAGGTAATAGAATGTCTTATAATGGTAAGCATTTTGATATTTGAATAATTTGTCGCTTCATTTAAGTGATAGAAAGTGCCTTTAATTTTTTCAGATCGAAAGTATGCGGGAGTAAGCAGCACAGCCAGAAAAAGGGGGAGCCCATGCAGGAGTTCGTGTTGTTGCTGTCATTGGTGCTCGTTGTAGACGTCCAGTTCGATGATGATCTCCCACCTATGTTTGAATGCTTTGGAAGTAGAAATAGGTCTCCAAGGCTTGTTTTGGAAGTGCACAACATTTAGGTGAGTTTATGTCTACCTTAATTTTGATGAATGGCCAGTTTTTAAGACATTAATATCATTCAAGGTAATTTATCTGCATCCATTTCAATATGTGAGACAAGTGAATCGCAGCAAGGGGTCTTCCCCAGTTTGATTTTAGCACAGGTGGTTCCCCGCGCTGTGCCTAATTTCCATAAAACCTATCTCCTGCTGTGCCTATAAAGCTTGCCGCTGTTGCTTTGTTTCTATCAGAAGTGGCTTGATGTTGTTACACATCAACTGTCTGATAATTAGATCACCATATATATAATATATCACTCCACACTTGAACACCTCTGAATCAACAGGTGGTAACCTTTGTTTGTGTAGTGTAACAAACACATCATCACTGGTTTGCAGGTTTTGTAAAATAGTTCACAGTTCCTGACAATGTGTAAACCATTAGTTGTTTTCACTTGTGATGGCATTGGATCTTGTATATGTACATAGATGATTTACGATTATCGTTCATATGGTTACCTAATTTACAAAATATGTAACTCGCAGTGAATTTTCCGTGATAATGATCAATTAAAATGTAATGATAAAAAGTAGTTTGTCTTTATTACACAATAAAAACACTCCCCCCCCCCATTCATGTGTAATTCCTCTGTCAATCACCAAAAGTTCTCCAGGACTACCAAGCTAGCCCTTAAATAATGTATCCCATTTTGGTCAATATTTGTTTTTAAATATTTTACATGAAGAACAAAGTTAATTTGTTTTTTAAAAATTAGAAGAAAAAAAAAACTTATTCAATTAATAAAAGGAGGTAATTAAAACAGTCATTTTATGGAATATTTTTAATTAGGTGTAAGCATAGAGAAAACAGGGTACTGTATACGTGTATATAATAAACAAACTTGCAGACATGTTGACATTTGTTACTGGTTTGGTTTATTAGCATGGTTACAGGGCTGTTTTTTGGGGCCGAATAACGGGCCCCAGTCCCCCACCTGAAAAAGTATCTTTTTGCCCCACCTCAGTGTCAAAGATTCCACACTTGAAAAAAAAATAAAAAAAATAAACTGAAAGACAGAAGGCTAGAATTTTAAGAGAACTAAGTGTTAATTGTGTTTGTGTTGAAGAAAGTAGAACAAGTAAATGACATAACTGCCATTGGTACATTTTGAACATAGTCTAACTCTTACAGCTAGCCAACAAACATATTTTTCAAGTCTGTTTTGAACCCATTTATTGTTAAATGTATATTGGTTGGCATAAACCAACAATAAAATTGTGTATTGTATGCTTAAGTCCTTGCTTTATTGGTCTATTTAGTGTTATATATCTATTTTATCAGCATGATTTCATTTTATATTGATGATAATCATAATGTGTTATGATGTTTGGAACTTTCATGCAAAATTCCCCCTTTTACTGAAATTGACACGAAAATTCCCCCCCCCCCCCCCCCCCCCCCCCCCCCCCCCCCCCCCCCCCCCCCCGCCCCCCCCCCCCCCCCCCCACCCCCCCCCCACCCCCCCCCCCCCCCCCCCCCCCCCCCCCCTCTGAGGGAACCGGACCATTCCCCCATGGTAGAAAGACAGCCCTGGGTTAGGGGTAAAATATTTTAATAAAATACTTATTTGCCCAAAATAGTTTTAAAAACAATTATTAAAGGTTTGTATGTCCAATAATATTTTACTTTGGGTTTCTGTAGATAGAAAATAATGATACTTTTTTTATAAAGGCAGACAATGAAACCTCATTGAACATATTTATTGTTTGTCTTTGTTAAACTCTACCAATTTCACACAGTAATATTTTGACTGATAAAATTGTGTTAGTTTATTTGCAGTTCCAATGAATGACTTTTAAACACTTTAAACAAAATGCAAGAATGCATGTATTGCTTTTATAGTTCTGGGAGGATTACTAATTATTTATTTTTTAACAAGCATTTTGTGCAGGCTGTGTATCAAGTACTTTTGATGTGGATACTTTTATTTTAAATTTCATTATATAATTTCATTGTGTTAAAATAAGATTATAACATTGGATACTAAGTCACTAGTATAGGGATTGGAATGAACACAATAATACCCATAAAAACATACATTTCCTGTTTTATAATAATTCAGTTTAAGAAAGTTCACGTATACTTCAGAGCCACCCAAGTCAAGAACGCAATTAAAAAAAATCGAATGCCGTAGTGGGACACTCCCCTTCTGCACCAACCCCCTCGCAATACAGCGCCATGGTCGAAAGGGTCAAGCCATTTCGTTGAAAACACTCATTGCTGCAGGTTCGAATCTCACGGGGGAAGCTCGACTTGTGAGAAAGTGTTGATTCTTACTGTTGATGGCTGTATACAGTACAGGCTCTGCCCAGGAATAAGGGGTACCAATTATGTATACAGTACAGGTTCTGTCCAGGAATAAGGGGTACCAATTATGTATACAGTACAGGTTCTGCCCAGGAATAAGGGGTACTAATAACTACCAATTATGTATACAGTACAGGTTCTGCCCAGGAATAAGGGGTACTAATAACTACCAATTATGTATACAGTACAGGTTCTGCCCAGGAATAAGGGGTACCAATTATGTCGGTTTTTTTTTTCCTTCTATAGAAGGGGGCCGCTTAACGGCCCCTTCCCCTTGGAAAATAAGTATAGTTTTTCCCTAAAAATATAAATTCCCCTCCGAAGAATGCCGAAATGCGAAATCGGCCATCGTTTTTTATTATTGCCGAAATGCGAAAATCGGCCGTCGTTTTTTATCAGTGCCGAAATGCGAAAGTCAGACAGCTGTCATCTATTGTCAGGGGAAGTAAGTCACGCTGGTAAACAAAAGAACGGAATACGGTATGTCGTAAAATAAACTCATCAAGGTAGAGCACTGCGCAAATCAGTGATCTCCCTTTACGAGATTTCCTTTTACGACATCCCGTATTCCGTTCTTTTGTTTACCAGCGTGTCACGGAAAAATGTCTCATAACTGCTGTTGTAGAGCGTGGATTTTCACTGATGAACGACATCGCCACTGAATTAAGAAGCATGTCCCAGGACACCTTAGACGCATTAATGCGTATCAGTGACTTCAGTGGTAGTTTAAGTGATCAAGATTATGACAATTCTGGTGGAGAATTCAAAAACGTTAAACATAGAGTGGACAGTGTTTTATCTACAATTGGCTACATGCGAGTCATTTGACACACCCAGGCAAAAAACAATGCGTCAAAATCCAAACATATGCATCACATTGAAACTCCGGTGAATGATCAATTCTCAACATTTTTAAAAAAAATAATATTATGTTCATTTTTAGCTCTACTGGCTGAAGGCCAGCAGAGCTTATGGGATGCCGAGTTGTCCGTCGTCCGTCCGTCCGTCGTCCGTTGTTAACTTTTGTCTCATTAAGACGATAGGGCCTTCATTTTTCATCCGATCTTTACCAAACTTTAACAGGTTGTTAATATCAATAAAAGCTCAGATGAGTTCGAAAACCAGCCAGATCGGACAAGTAACAGCAGAGTTATGGCCCTTGATTTAGTAAAAAAAATGCTATATTGCTAAATTTTGCCTCGTTAAGACGATAGGGCCTTCATTTTTCTTCCTGTCTTTACCAAACTTTACCACATTGTTAATATCAATGAAAGCTCAGACAAGTTCGAAAACCAGCCAGATCGGACCAGTATCGGAGTTGTAGCCCTTGATTTAGTTAAAAATTATTTTGCATTGTTAAGACGATAGGGGCTTCATTGTTCATCCGATCTTTACCAATCTTTATCAGATTGTTAATGTTGTTGAAAGCTCGAACAAGTTTGAAAACCAGCCATATCGGACCAGTAACGGGGAAGTTATGGCCCTTGATTTAGTTAAAAATGCTATATTTTGCCTCGTTAAGACAATAGGGGCTTCATTGTTCATCCAATCTTTACCAAACTTGAACAGATTGTTAATATCAAAGAAAGCTTGGACAAGTTCGAAAACCAGCCATATCGAAATAGTAACAGCGGAGTTATGGCCCTTGATTTAGTTAAAAATGCTATATTTTGCCTCGTTAAGACTATAGGGGCTTCATTGTTCATCCGATCTTTACCAAACTTGATCAGATTGTTAATATCAATGAAAGCTCAGACAAGTTTGAAAACCAGCCATATCGAACCAGTAACATCGGAGTTATGGCCCTTGATTTACTTCAAAATGATATATTTTGCCTCGTTAAGACGATAGCGCCTTCATTTTTCATCCGATCTTTACCAAACTTCATGAAATTGTTAATGTCTATGAAAGCTTGGTCAAGTTCGAAAACCAACCAGATCGGACAAGTAACAGCGGGGTTATGGCCCTTGATTTTGTTAAAAATGCTATAATATGCCTCGTCCTAGGATAAGGCCTTCATTTTGCATCTGATCTTTGCCAAACTTTACCAGATTTTACAACTTTTATATTATTATTCATTTTTATTTTAATCATTTTTTTTATTTTTTTTTTATTTATTTATTTTTTTTATTTTTTATTATTATTATTTTTTTTATTTTTTTATTTTTTTTAATAATTATTTTTTTTTTCATATTTTTTTTTTTTTGAAATTATTCCATTTTTTTCAGTTTTTTTTTTTTTTTATCTCTATGTTGGACCAGAAATAAATGCTATATTTTGCCTCGTTAATACGGTATGGCCTTCATTTTTCATCTAATCTTTACAAACTTTACCAGATTCTTTAGTTATGGCCCTTGATTTAGTCAAAAAGCTGTTTTTTGCCTGAAACTTTCAAAAAAACGTAAATGGCAGTCACTCGCTTCATTGATGTTATAAGAGCCATGTTAGCCAGTAGAGCGTCCACAGGCCCTCTTGGGCCTCTTGTTTATTGTTTTAATTACACAAAATATCTTTCAAAGTATTTTATGTAGCCAACTGAAGATAAAACAATGGACTAACTAAGTCTTATTTTATTTTCATACAAAAAACAAACACATTTTTCAGTTTGACCTCTGTGCACACATGGCAGTACATAAATCCTCTACTTTTTCAAAACGTAGCCAGCTGTCCCCATTGCGGGACGAAATTACATTTTATCTTGCGGGTTACCGTTACCTCGTCCTTTGCTGATTGGGACTCGACATTAGTGTTGTTGTCATCAGTGAAGGTTGGAGGCAAACGCGGTCCATTAACTGTAATTTTGTTTTTGCTTTTGCTTTTTTGACATTTTGCGTAGAACGCCGACATCATCTCGGAACAACTCATTTGATTGGACATTGCATACAAATCAGCCAATGAAAATCGTTGTTTCATTGTGCGACAAATGCGCGTAAATTACACTTATATCGTGAAAATCGCTTATGACTACGTTTATTTTACGGCTCCTTTTTCGGCTGCGTCAATGTACGTTTCGGCAACAATATTTGTGCGTCAAATCGGAAAATACTGCGTATTTGACGCATGACGCAGGGGTAGATAAAACACTGGAGTGATGGCCTTATAATCATAAGATGTATGATAGCAAATTCAATTGAATTTGCCATATTAAAAGTTAATCATGCACTTTAAACTTGTTTACAATTTGTTTCCCCTTTTTCACTAAAACGCCGGCGGCCCGCGGAAATTTTCCCCATCTCAAAGGCCCCAGGCCCCTTCCCCTTTTCCAGAAAAAAAACCCTGTATGTATACAGTACAGGTTCTACCAGGAATAAGGGGTACCACTTAAAATGGACCATCAAATATAGCCTAAAACGTGCTGACAAATGGTGTTAAGGCCAAATAAAATTATACCTGTGTTGACTGTAACATTGCTGAAAAAAATTGGGTAGGTAGGTAGGCATTTTATTTTATTTTTTGGCGAAGTTGATTTAAGGTGTCGTTGAGCTTTGATGAATGGGAAAATGTGGTATTTTAAAAACTACAATAGATAACAATATGAAATTGTGTATGTGTTATTGTTTCCCAAAAGGCATGGCAACAACTGGCTCTTTTCCCAATCACTTGCAATTATTGCAAAGGGGTAGAACAGTTTAATTTATTTTTCGCAAGTCCGGAAGAGGGTCAGTTCCAACAGCAGGACAATGAGCACATGAGTCGGCCGTGATAGCGTGAACATAATTATTAAAAACAATAAAAAAAAAATTTTTTTTTTTTTTTTTTATTTTTTTTTTTTTTTTTCAATAAAAAAAAGGAGTCGGGGGTGTTTTCAGCGGGTCGGTCGGGCTACAGTAAACTCAGGTATAATTTTATTTGGCCAAAACACTAAACAAACAAACTGTCTTACATAAAATTTAACTGCCCATTCGTAAAGAGTTCTGTAGAGCAGTATAAAAAACCAGGATATTAATTTCTAATTTTAAGGTGAGAACACAGTAAGAACAATTGCTATGGATGGTACAGAAGGTCTTGTGCGTGGTAATGTATGTGTTGACGTTGGCATGGCCATCACCATCCCTGTAGGACCAGCCACTCTCGGCAGAATCATTAACGTCATTGGTGAACCTATTGATGAAAGGGGACCCGTAGTTACAGACAAGTAAGACTTTTTTCCCCCCCACTGATTACATGTTTAAATGTTTTGGAATCTGATAAGAAAGTTGTTTTCAAGAAATAAAATGCTTCCCTTTGATGCAGTATACAGGTTTATTCCTCTTACTTTGCGTTGTTTTCTTGAAAAGAGATTTATCTTATCTCAATAAAAGTAGAAAAAAGATTTATCTTATCTCAATAAAAGTTGACACCAAGCAATAAGCCCTTTCAACAGATAACCTGAAAGTCTTTTTGAATAATGATGGTACTTACAGATATGATTGTTGTAGTTTATGTATATACAAAAGGTTGTGGCACAAAGTAAACAAAAAAGAAAGTTCCAGGGAAAAATATGTGTACACTTTTGGTGTTGATAGAATTTGATTTAAAGAATGAATATCTGGAATTAACTTCTTACAACTATTTTGCAAAAGAACAACATATGTAGTCAGCTGAACACATTATTTCAAATGTATGTATGCTAAATTACACCCCTGACTGGTCATTGGACCAAACAAATGTCTAAAAAAATCTCTCTCTTTCTTTTTTTCATACATTGAGTAATATCGTCATTTAACTTGATCGAAAAAGTCATAAAATGATTACTTGGAAACCTGGAATCCTTTTTAATATTAATAACTTGTATTAAATGTAATGCAGACATTTCTCCCTCATTTGCTGTGTATATCTCCGATTACAGATTTGCAGCCATTCACGCCGATGCTCCAGCTTTTGTAGAAATGAGTGTGAAGCAGGAAGTATTGGAAACGGGTATCAAAGTCGTCGATCTCTTGGCTCCATACGCCAGGGGAGGTAAAATTGGTAAGTTAGTGTTTGGTTGTGAACCTGTAAAATGTTGACCAGAGCCTCAGATATTTTTTTGGACACGATGGGTGATCATTCTTCAAATTCAAACTTAAGGAGTAAAATCTATTTTCACTGAGGGGGGTAACCACGGATATATTTACTCCCTGAAGATAACTGAAAGTGCACATGCATTTCGTAACACCACCGTGAAATGCACTAAATCCAAATATGCTTGTAAACACGTGTTTATTATCGACTCATTATATAGATTCTATCATATTTTGTCCAAGTTCTGACTTTTTAAAAACTTTTTAAAAGGATTTGTTTCATGGCTTTTTTCCACAAAATTGAGAAGAGGCCTGTCCAATTTGGGGGGAAAAAATAGTGCGAATTGCTCATTTTGGGAATGATGTCAGATATCAATTTTTAATTTGAGTAAATATGACAATACTATGCTTTATATTTTTATCCATTATTTACTATAACTACTGACTTCTCAGTCAACAGATTCAACAGGCAAATACATATTGCAGAATAAATGCTTTTTCACGAATTCTGATGCCAGGCCTTTTTCTACTATTCTCACGGGTCCGACTATCCAATGCCAAATATAGTTGTTTTTTCCCAATTCTGAAATAAAATTCACCTTCCTTTTTTTCTTCTTTTTTTTTTACAAAGTCAGGTCAAATATACAAATGTTTACAAGGAAAGACTTATGAAAATTCCAAATTTGAGGCGTAAAGCGATTAAATATTTTCCCAATTGGGCAAAATTTACGGCGTAAATTTTTCCAATTTGTCCAGGGTCTTTTGCCACAATTGGGGGGGAAAACAGTCGGTTTTCAATTTGGAAGAGGCCTTTTACAGGTTTATGTTACAATAGATAAAAAGTCCTGTGTATTGTGGTGCGTTTTCATTGACCATGAGTATATTACAGCCACAAGCTACTAAAACTTGATTTGCTATTGCAAATATTCTGTTTGAATTCAGATACATATACTGCGTTAATATTGCCACAGGTCTCTTCGGTGGAGCTGGTGTAGGTAAAACTGTACTGATTATGGAGCTGATTAACAACATTGCCAAGGCTCACGGAGGTTACTCTGTGTTTGCTGGCGTGGGAGAGAGAACCCGTGAAGGAAATGACTTGTACCACGAGATGATCACGTCAAAGGTCATCAGTCTTACCGACGATACCTCAAAGGTAAGGTATATGATTATTCCCAAGCAATAGCAGAATGTATAAAATTGTCGGGTTGCCGGGGTAGAATACAACCACTGCAAATCCCGCTAGAAGTAGAGGGGTAGGTCTCCCTTCATGTTCATTTTGTCATTTTTAGCTCGACTATTCGAAGAATAAGAGAGCTTATGTAATCACCCCGGGGTCGGCGTTCCACATCAAGGTTTGCGTGTAAGCTGTGTTTTCAAGTCTATATCTCTTACATTTCTTATCCTAGCACAACCAAATTTGGCCATGGGCTTCCTTATAGCATTATCTTAAGCGCTGCATAAGCAATTTTGGTTCCTGTAACCCATGGGCCCCCATGGAACCTAAATTATGATAGCCCATAAAATGTGTCCCATTTCACATCAAATTTTGCGTGTAAGCTGCGTTTACAAGTCTATATCTCTTACAATTCTTACCCTAGCAC
Organism: Cyrtodaria siliqua; assembly: GCA_037043455.1. Taxonomy (NCBI): domain Eukaryota; kingdom Metazoa; phylum Mollusca; class Bivalvia; order Adapedonta; family Hiatellidae; genus Cyrtodaria; species Cyrtodaria siliqua. The sequence goes on along the minus strand of JAWPHD010007077.1, from coordinate 123,528 downwards.
AATCATATATGGCCATTAGCTTCCTTATAGCATTATCTTAAGGGCTGCTTAAGTAATTTTGGTTCCTGTAACCCCTGGGCTCCCATGGAGCCCAAATCCTGATAGCCCTTAAAATGTGTCTGTTTCACATCAAATTTTGCGTGTAAGCTGTGTTTACAGGTCTATATCTCTTGCATTTCTTGTCCTAGCTGAACTAAATTTTGGAATTGGTTTCCTTACAGTATGTTTGGTAATTAATTTTGTCTTCTGCAAATTCTCGGCTCCCATGGAACCCAAATAGTGATGGCCCATAAAATGTGCAATAAAGGCAGATCTAGGTTTGCATGTAAACATGTATATATCTATAAATTTGGTTTGGGATTTCTTATAGCATTATGCATCTTATTCATACTTTACTCATATTGGGGCATGGGCAAATTTTATGTATTTTTTACATATTTCTTTTTTGTTTTTGTTTACATATTTCTGTGTTGTTTTGGTCAATTCTTACACATAGCTCCCCCACCCCACCCCCACGCTCGAAATGGAATATTTTTATTTAATGTTTATTATTTTTTTACATATCTGTGTTGTTTTGGTCAATTCTTGCACATAGCTTCTTACACATATATGTTGCCCCCTCCACACCCCGCCTCTCCCCCATCCCCACTCAAAACTAAATTTTTAAATATATGTTTTTTTACATATTTTTTTGTTGTTTTGGTGAATTCTTATATAGCTTCTTACACATATATATTGCCCGTATAATATCTATCTCTGTAGTTTTGATCAATTCTTACACATAGCTATGTTGCACCCTCAACTCCACCCCACATTGTTTTAGCTTTGTTTTCTGATGGTATCAGTGCTCAAAGAAAATTATTTTAAGAGACAAGCCCAGGGCTTGTTGCTTCTGAAAATGGACAGGCCCCGATTTGAAATGGACAGGCCCTGATTTGAAATGGACAGGCCCTGATTTAAAATGGAAAGGTCCAATAATTTTTTCTTATTGGAAATGTGTCTTTATTCACTTTTATAGCACACATTAATTTTGTTACGTATGTATTAATCAAGCTCAGAATCTCCTCTGACTATATTTTTCTTTTTGCTACCACTTTATGCTCCCTGGTCAGCGGACTTATTTACCATTTCGTTTAAAATATGTTAGAATAGAATATTACATAGTAATTTATAACCAATGCAAAGGAGAGTACTAGCACTTTTGCCAAACGATAATAATCAGAGCCGACTTGGTGAAACTGGAGATAAACTTGGAGCCAAATTTTTAATCAGGTTTTATGAGACTATCAGAGCCTCCTCTGGCTATATTTTTTCTTTTTGTCACCACTTTCTCCAAGTAAAGAATTAGGAGCCTAGACTAGAATTCATTTAAAAGTAGGATTCCAGGAACTCCTTACACCTTAAATAATGAATAGAAATATACTTTATATCTGTATTTATACATATACAGTATATATATTTTTCTTTCCACCAACATGTATTTGTAAAGGACAGTTTTTCTTATTTGATTATGTAAAAAAAAAAAAAAAATATCCGAAATTATGTACCATCCGAACTACTATGACACCGCACTTTTACGGCCCGAACATTTCGCAAACATTCAATCGAAATACCATCAATAACGATTTTTTTTCATGCATTAGTGTGTTTTTAATGACAAAAACGGTATTTCTTATCACAAAGGAAAGAAAACACAACCCTAATAGCAGATTAATGAATTTTATGTCAACAATTGTCGACCTCAAAGTTGTGACAAACTGCCGACACGAAGCCAGGCAAAATATTCAAACTTCTTATTGTTTCAATGTGTGTATAACACATTTTAATTACTTTATTGCAAGTGTTTTCACAGTTCACAATATTGTGAACTGTGAGTATTTTGTCTTGAGGAACTTGATCTTGAGATCCAGTAAAACTGATTTTTTAGCTCTACTGGCCAAAGGCCAGCAGAGCTTATGGGATGCCTAGTTGTCCGTCGTCCGTCCGTCCGTCGTCCGTTGTTAACTTTTGTCTCGTTAAGACGATAGGGCCTTCATTTTTCATCCAATCTTTACCAAACTTTAACAGGTTGTTAATATCAATGAAAGCTCGGATGAGTTCGAAAACCAGCCAGATCGGCCAAGTAACAGCGGAGTTATGGCCCTTGATTTAGTTAAAAATGCTATATTGCTATATTTTGCCTCGTTAAGACGATAGTGCCTTCATTTTTCAACCTATCTTTACCAAACTTTACCACATTGTTAATATCAATGAAAGCTCGGACAAGTTCCAAAACCAGCCAGATCGGACCAGTAACACTAGAGTTATGGTCCTTGATTTAGTTGAAAATGCTATATTGCTATATTTTGCCTCGTTAAGATGATAGGACCTTCGTTTTTCATCATATCTTTACCAAACTTTACCACATTGTTAATATCAATTGAAGCTCGGACAAGTTCGAAAACCAGCCATATCGGACTAGTAACAGCGGAGGTATGGCCCTTGATTTAGTTAAAAATGCTATATTTTGCCTCGTTAAGACGCTAGGGGCTTCATTGTTAATCCAATCTTTACCAAACTTTATCAGATTGTTAATATTAATGAAAGCTCATACAAGTTCGAAAACCAGCCATATCGGAATAGTAAGAGCGGAGTTATGGCCCTTGATTTAGTTAAAAATGCTATATTTTGCCTTGTTAAGACGATAGGGGCTTCATTGTTCATCCGATCTTTATCAAACTTTATCAGATTGTTAATGTCATTGAAAGCTCGAGCAAGTTCGAAAACTAGCCATATCGGACCAGTAACAGCGGAGTTATGGTCCTTGATTTAGTTAAAAATGCTATAGTTTGCCTCATTAAGACGATAGGGGCTTCATTGTTCATCCGATCTTTACCAAACTTTATCAGATTGTTAATATCAATGAAAGCTCGGACAAGTTCGAAAACCAAACATATCGGACTAGTAACAGCTTAGTTATGGCCCTTGATTTAGTTCAAAACGCTATATTTTGCCTCGTTAAGACGAGAGGGCCTTCATTTTTCATCCGATTGTTACCAAACTTTTATTTTTTTAATTATTTTTTTAAATTAATATATATTTTTTTTTATTTAAATATTTTAATTTTATTTTTTTTTTTTTTTATTTTTTTATTTTTTTTTAGCTCTACTGGCCGGCTTATTGGATGGCGAGTTGTCCGTCGTCCGTCCGGCCATCCGTCCGGCCGTCCGTCGTTAACTTTTGTCTTGTTACCACAGTAGGGCCTTCATTTTTCATTCGATCTTTACCAAACTTTAACAGGTTGTTAATATCAATGAAAGCTCGGACAAGTTCGAAAACCAGCCAGATCGGAATAATTTCACCGGAGTTATGGCCCTTGTTTTGCTGAAAAATGCCATATTAAGCCTTGTGAACACTCTAGGACCATCATTTATTATTTGATCTTTACCAAACTTGCACAGGTTGTTAATATCAATGAAAGCTCGGACAAGTTCGAAAACCAGCCAAATCAGATCAGTAACACCTGAGTTATGGCCCTTGTTTTTTCTGAAAAATGCTATTTTTTGCCTTGTGAACGCTCTAGCACCTTCATTTATTATTTGATCTTTACTAAACCTGCACAGATTGTTAATATCAATGAAAGCTCGGACAAGTTCGAAAACCAGCCAAATCGGATTAGTAACACCAGAGTTATGGCCCTTGTTTTTTCTGAAAATTACTATTTTCTGCCTTGTGAACGCTCTAGCACCTTCATTTATTATTTGATCGTTACCAAATTAGCACAGATTGTTAATACCAATTATAGCTTGAACAAGTTCGAAAATCAGCTGAATTGGGTCAGTAACACCAGAGTTATGGTCCTTTTTTTCCCTGAAAAATGGCATTTTCTGCCTTGTGAACACGCTAGCACCTTCATTAATTATTTGATCTTTACTAAACTTGAATAGATTGTTAATATCAATGAAAGCTTGGACAAGTTCGAAAACCAGCTAGATAGGAATAATTTCACCGGAGTTATGGCCCTTGTTTTTTCTGAAAATGTCTGTTTTCTGCCTTGTGAACGCTCTAGCACCTTCATTTATAATTTGATCGTTACCAAACTTGCACAGGTTGTTAATACCAATTATAGCTTGAACAAGTTCGAAAATCAGCTGAATTGGGTCAGTAACACCAGAGTTATGGCCCTTGTTTTTCTGAAAAATTGCATTTTCTGCCTTGTGAACGCTCTAGCACCTTCATTTATTATTTGATCGTTACCAAACTTGCACAGATTGTTAATTTCAATGAAAGCTTGAACAAGTTTGAAAACCAGCTAAATCGGATCATTAACACCGGGAATTATGCCCTTGTTTTTTCTGAAAAATGCTATTTTCTGCCTTGTGAACAATCTAGGGCCTTCAATATTAATCAAATCTTTACTTAACTTTGCCAGTGTCTTTATATCAATGAAAGCTCGAACAAGTTCAAAAACCGGCAAGATCGAAATAATTTCAACGGAGTTATGGCCCTTGTTTTGCTGAAAAATGCCATATTAAGCCTTGTGAACACTCTAGGACCTTCATTTATTATTTGATCTTTACCAAACTTGCACAGATTGTTAATATCAATGAAAGCTCGGACAAGTTTGAAAACCAGTCACAGAGGAGTTATGGCTCTTGATTTAGTTTAAAAATGCTATATTTTGCCTCGTTAATATGGTAGGGCCTTCATTTTTCATCTGATCGTTACCAAACTTTACCAGATTCTTTAGTTATGTCCCTTGATTTAGTTAAAAAGCTGTTTTTTGCTCTAAACTTTTAAGAAAACATAAATAGCAGTCACTCGCTTCATTGATATTATAAGAGCCATGTTAGCCAGTAGAGCCCACAGGCCCTCTTGGGCCTCTTGTTTGGGGATTTTTTTATTTAGACAGGCCCGACGGGATCCTCGTCTGCAAAATGAGACAGGCCCGGAATGGATTTCGAGGAGCCCCGGGCGTCGGGCTATCCTATTTTTTGAGGACTGGGTATATACTATCTAGATAATTTATTATTCTCTGAAAAATAGAATAGTCGAGCTGCGCTGTTCTCCGACAGCTCTTGTTTATCATGCTCAAGGTCTTTATGTGGAAATGGGGCTCCATCGTAAATGGAGTGTCTACTATAGAATTTTCTGCAGGTTAGAAGGTTCGAGGCCCATTCTCCATATTTTATCTTGGATGTAAATGGAGGATTAGCCTGGCATGTTCATTCCTGTTAGGCGCCATATAACCTTTGATGTGTTGGTGCGCTGTAATACCAAATTCAATTCATATAATATACTAATCAGTCTAAACATGTAATCATAAGATTCCTTTACCTCGAGGTTGTAAAAAGTTATTTTATAGCAGAGAGAATATGTGAATTTTAGGAATAGCCCAGAACAAACCATCTGCCTATGTTTTAGTTGGGTCTTGAAGTGTTTTTAATTATATCTGTTAATAAATGTGATGCGTGTTATATTGTGTTATAAAATTAAATTGATTTTTAAACAAACTTTCACGGAAAACTTTATTAAATCCGTCTCCTCGACCTAATTAATTAATATCCACAACTCTTGTCTGGTTTCCTTTCCCATACGTGCTATCTGCCACTCCAGTATTAATAAATGAATGTTTTTGTCCACTTCCAGGTAGCACTTGTATACGGTCAGATGAACGAGCCTCCAGGAGCCCGTGCCCGTGTTGCCCTTACAGGTCTCACTGTGGCCGAGTATTTCCGTGACCAGGAAGGTCAGGATGTGTTGTTGTTTATTGACAACATTTTCAGATTCACACAGGCTGGTTCAGAGGTAAGTTTGTTTTCAATGTTATCTACAGATAGTGATAGATTATGTGCTGAGGTATTGACAATGTAAAATGGTTAAGTTGAATAAATTCTTTAATTCCGATCTTTAAATAAAATGAGTTTGTCTTAGAGCTAAGCATGTACTGATTTCTGTATTGGGAATAACCGTTTCGTTACAGAACTATTGCGTTAAAACTGAAAAATCTGTTAAACTTCAATATACTAGAACTATGCTGACTGCCATATATGTTGACATTCTTGCTATTGTGTTGTAGGTGTCTGCCTTGTTGGGCCGTATCCCCTCCGCCGTAGGTTACCAGCCAACTTTGGCCACAGACATGGGTACCATGCAGGAGAGAATTACCACAACCAAAAAAGGATCCATCACATCAGTACAGGTACATAAGTTTAACTTGCTGTCCTTTGTGAGAAGTGCCATTTATGAGAAGTAACGTTGTTATCAAATAATTCGAATTAATATTGTTTTAAAAGTTGAGCAAATTCAAGGCCTTTTTACCCTTCTTTGTAGATGCCGATATCTGTATGTAGACGCCGATATACATATATATTGGCGTCTTCCTCGAGCAAAAAACATCTATTTTTCCCCCAAAATAAGCATAAAAATTCCCCTCTTTCAGAAAAATTCCCCATCCAAAAAGTTGTTCGTCGTAAAACCATCTATTTATAACCAGCATTTTGTACTTGGAGTGTGCTATTTTTAGCCAATGTTTTATATTTATGCTGCAGGGTTTACATTTGAAGTAACAGAGCGATAGAAACGGAAGTTTATGAATTGTCTCAGTTTTTATGCAGTTTTCATATTAGATAGTCGGCAAATCCCGTCATTCTTCGGGATCATTATTCCACATTGTGATCGAGATGTTGGGAATGCGCGATTTTATAATAGTCTTAATTATCTTCATCGCTTGATTGTAAATAAAAAAGAAAAAAATAAGCGTCGCAGATGATCTAGACTAGCGATTTTACGATTTCAAAAACAGATTGTTTATAGTTTAGGCAAAAATGTCTCGCAACAGCTGTGGTGGAGAGAGGATTCATTGTGTGAATGACACTTGCACCTTTCTCCGTACAGTTCTCAGTCGGGTTAGCCTGGACGCCTTGATGAGTTTTGCCAAGATGATGGAATGGACTGAGAGCTTTACGGATGGAGACATTCCAGCTCTTGTAAAGCATTTAGAGATATGAAATTGTAAAATTTTAAATTAAATGAATAAAAATGACTTTCCTTTACTAGTTTTTAGCTCTACTGATCAGAGATCAGCAGAGCAATGCCGTGGTGCGGTGTCCGTCTGTCCGTCCGTAAAAATATTTTTGTAGCGACTACTCCTCTGAAACTACTGAATGGATTTTCATGAAACTTTACATAAATGTTGCCCATGAAGTCTAGTCGATCCTAGCAAAAATTCATGTTGATGTGAAATCCAAGATGGCCGCCAAATCTAAAAATAGGTTTTTGAAAAACAAGATTGTAGCGACTTCTTCTTGAAAACTATAAGTGATATTGATATGGGACTTTTTCTAAAATGATCAGCATGACATGATGTTGGTCCTTGTCGGAAATCGTTTTGATTTGACGTTAAACATGGCTGCCAGCGACCATCTTTGTTTAGGCCTAAAAAAAAACTTGTGTGTTTCTGGTTTCACCCTGTCAAAAAGTTAGGGTAGGTAGGTAGGAAAAAGTGTTTTTTTTTAGATATTTTTTTTATATATATTGTTCGCATATATTATGCCATTTTTGTACTAAGGCAACTTGTTGATAACCTTTGCAATCCAGATTAGATGCTTAACAACTCTGGCTAATAAAATTATCATTTGAATAAAAGAAGAAAAAAACTTTTTTTTTTAAATTTTTTCCGCTAAAAATATTTAGGGTCGGTCGGGAAACCGGAAACACACATGTTTTTTTATTAGGCCTTACATAGAGTTATATAATGAAAACTTGTAGCGACTACTGCTCTGAAACTACTTGACGGATTTTCATGAAACTTCACAGGAATGTTGCTCTTGATGTCTAATTGATCCTAGCAAAATTTCAGGTCGTCTGGAAATTCAAGATGGCCGCCATGGCAAAAAATAATTTTTCAAAAAACAAGTTTGTAGCGACTACTTCCTGAAATCAAAATCAATCAGTAGAGCTTCAAGGTCATTTACCTCTTGTCTTTTGTTGTGCAAGTAAATGTATACATAAGAAAGGTAGATATTATAACATTTTTACCAACAATTTATGGCGGCTAGTTTCCCCAAAACTCCGAAAATCACGCTTTCCCCCCCCCCACAAAAAAGGCCGCTTCTCCAAATTCTGAAAAAAAGGCCCTGAAATTACACTACATAGATGCACAACTAACTAGGATGTGAATTCCAGTACATGTATGTTATTAAATGGAGAACCACCTTTATATAAAGTTGAGCTTTTTAAGTAAACACTATATTCATAAATAAAATGACAATGCTGTTATATAGAATTATAAAAATGAGGTATCCATTAGCTCAGTGCACCACTGGTGACAACAGTAGTTTAAAACAGCTAGGTACCAGTATCCTGCCTAAATAAATGAATACACACAATTTCTTACAGGCCATCTACGTGCCAGCTGACGATTTGACAGATCCTGCCCCGGCCACAACATTCGCCCATTTGGACGCCACCACTGTATTGTCCCGTGGTATTGCCGAGTTGGGTATCTACCCAGCTGTGGATCCTCTGGATTCTACATCACGTATCCTCGACCCCAACGTTGTAGGAGATGAGCACTATGGTGTTGCTCGTGATGTACAGAAGGTCTTGCAGGTAAGGTTTTTTTTGTTAAAAAAAAGGAAGGTATTTTGGTGATTTGTTTGCATCATTTTTCAGCATATTTAAGACCATGTATGATTGTCAATATTTCGTGGTGGAGGCAAAACACCCACTTATTCCTTGGTAGAACCAGTACTGTGTACCTCCCGTCATAGGTAAGAATCAACACTTTCTCACAAGTTGAGCCCCCAATGGGATTCGAACCCGCAGCGGTGATGGACAAGGTTTACGACGCAGTCAACCAACCCTCCCCCAACCCCATGGGATTCAAACCCGCAGCGGTGATGGACAAGGTTTACAGCGCAGTCGTTGAAATAGATTCCAATCTTTCTTTGTCATACTTGAAGTGCACTAACTTGCCTGCCATTCTTGATCTTAAGCCAGTACTTGGATATCTCTCCATGTTGTTGCTGTGTTAGAGTATATTGACATTAGGTCATATTATAATCAAGTTGTACATGTTAACCTTTGTCTGAGTGACTTATTGATCTGGCGTTAGGTCAGTTTATTGACTGCTATGCATAGTTTGTGATTTTGAGAAGAATTTGATATTTGGATCTGTTTGCCCTTCTTTGTAAGGGCTATTCCAAAATTAAAACATGATGAGACATGAACGCACTTTTGAAATTGACCACCCAACCATAGATGCAAAATTGTGGTGAAAGAACCAAGTTCAGGAAAGAGGGTGTCCACCAATAGATGTTTATTGAATTGCCTTGTTATATTTTATTGAAATAGCCCTAAACGCTGGAAGCAAATTATATTGCACATTCTGTTTGGCTCACCCAAGTTTTCATTTTCTGCCGCATTCATGGGTTCCTTCTTCGTGTGTTTTGCAAAAACGTCTTTTCTCCGTTCATAATCGTAATAAATAAGTTAGTTTTTTTGTCATTTCAGGATTACAAGTCCCTTCAGGATATCATTGCCATTCTGGGTATGGACGAGTTGTCTGAGGAAGACAAATTGACTGTCACTCGTGCCCGTAAGATGCAAAAGTTCCTGTCACAGCCCTTCCAGGTGGCTGAGGTCTTCACTGGCTCAGAAGGAAAATACGTACCACTCAAGGAAACCATCATCGGATTCCAGAAGGTTTTAGCAGGTAACTCTTGTTCTGAAAGCTCATCTCTCAGAAACCGCATTGCAGATTTCAATTCAACTTTACATAATTTAACTACCATACACAATTTACCTAATTCAGCAACCTTTATTTGGCTAATTTTTGCCCCTTTTTAAACGTCCATTGGAAAAATGGGGCATATTTATAGTATGGAGTCGTACGTCTGTACACCTTCAAAGTGGTAACTTGGAAACCATAACTCCCACATTCAGGAAACATCGATGGTAAAACACTTTGGTTCAGGCTTTGGTTTGTTTTTGGGGTGGGGTCATTCGAATATAAAGTTCTTGTTAATAAACTATCACAAATAATTTCCGTGTAAATAATTTCCGTGTTCATTGCAATGAGAACCCATCCAGTTGTCGAACAAATAAAACTTAAGTACTTAGTAATTGATGACAACGATAACAGACGTTAATACCTTTCGTGAACGATTTACCAGTGCACAACTGCGAACGTTCAAAATAAGTTTTTAATAAATACATAAACCTATTTTTCTGACCACATATAACGTGATTCAATAGTTATTGGCTAAATAATGAGTGCAAAACTGCTATGCGCTTTTACTGTACATTATGGATTCCGAATCATGGCCATTTCCATACACATTATTCAAACTTCTGGGCATTAAACTCGTGGAGATTTGATTTTGTGTTTCGGGTCAATCTCGAAATCCGCGAAATTAAATCCCCCACGAATATTAATGATTTCACAGTACCAGTCATAAAGCAAAGTTTCCTTGTCCTTTTTTCTCAAAATGTGCATCTGACACCCAAATTATAAGCAAAGATATGTGATATTATTGCATCTTTAATGGTAATCTCAATACAGAATGAATAAGCTTTTTTGGATGCATGCACATCATTGAACAAATTTAAACAGGTGTGGTCAAGACATTCATTTTAAAGTGAAAACAGTAGTTCATGAAATAGATAAAAAAAATAAGAAGAAAAGCATTTTTTTTTAGTTGTACGTCATCCGTGTATTTGCATTTAATCATATCGCTTTATTTTCAGTTCTAGTAGATAGAATCATTGTGATAAATGCTATAACTTTATCTTGCAGGTGAAATGGACCATGTACCAGAAATTGCCTTCTACATGGTAGGAAATATCGAAGAGGTCGTAGCTAAGGCAGAGAGATTGGCAGCAGAACAACGTTGATAACCTAGACCAAATATTAGGATGTCTGTTTGTGCTAACCAACATTTTGTTTGACTATATAAATTATTGATCAAGTGATACTTAGACGAATATTTTTTAGATTATTCAAGCCTTTGGCATAGATATTTTGTGAGGCTATAAAAACTGAACGACCTGAAGAAATGTTGCTGTTATCTAGTGCTGAAGTGATTTGGAATATTAAAAAAAAAAAATACACAAAGTTTTATTTATTATTTTTCGATGTCCAATTCATATTTCATCAATCTATCTTTAGCTCTACTGATCAAAGATCAGCAGAGCTTATACTGTGGTGTGGTGTCCGTCTGTTCGTAAGCTTTTATTTTAACTTTTAAACTACTGGATGGATTTTCATGAAACTTTACAGAAATGTAGAAAAGTCTAGTTGATCCTAGCAAAAATTTATGTTGACGTGAAATCCAAGGTGGCCGCCAAAGCTTAAAATAGATAAAAAAAACAAGCTTGTAGAGATTACTTCTTGAAATCTATGTGATATTGATATGGGACTTTCTAAAATGATCAGCATGACATGATGTTGGTCCTTGTCGAAAATTGTTTTGATGCGACGTTAAACATGGCTGACAGTGGCAATCTTTGTTTACATAGAGATGTATCAGCGACTTCTCCTCTGAAAGTACTCAACAGATTTTCATGAAACTTCACAGGAATGTTGCTATTGATGTCTTAATTGATCCTAGCAAAATATCAGGTTGGCCGGAATTTAAAGATGGCCGCCACGGCTGAAAATAAATTTTTAAAAAACAAATTTGTAGAGACTACTTCTTGAAAACTATAAGTAATATTGATACGGGACTTTTTCTAAAATGATCAGGATGTCCTTGTCGAAAATCATTTTGCTTGACATTAAACATGGCTGCCGGCGGCCATCATTGTTAACATAGTTATATAGTAAAAACTTGTAACGACTACTCTGAAACTACTAGACGGATTTTCATGAAACTTCACAGGAATGCTGATCCAGCTTTCAGAACCTGCCAGTGCTCTAGCTTCAAGGTGATTGACCTCTGGTTGATGGACCTCTTGTTGATGGACCTCTTGTTAAGCTCAACAGGTTGAAGACCAAGCCCTTAGTGCTATTGCCCATCATTTTTCATCTTTTTCAAACTTTACCAGATTGTTGATATCAATAAAAGCTTGGACGAGTTTGAAAACCAGCCTGTTGGGACCATTTATATTGGAGTTATGGCCCTTGATTTTTCTGAATATGTTATATTTTGGCCTCATTAAGACGAAAGGGCCTTCATTTGGCCGGGTTTCAGTGAAACTTTGATCAGTACCAAGCCTAGTTGTTCATATTGTCACCGTGTTCCAGTTGAATGATTTTGGCGGAGTTGTGACACTTTAAAGATTTTAATACACAAACTTTGGACTAGTTCTCCTGAACCCCTTGCCAGATTTCAATGAAACTGCAGGGATCATCAGCACCAAGCCTAATTGTGCATATCATCTCGTTCCGGTTTAGAGATTTTTGGAGGAGTTGTGGCCCTTTAAATGTTTTTAATACACAAACATTTTCCGGGCTAGTTCTTCTGAACTTGGGGCTTAGATGTGTATATCAACATATTGAATGATTTTTGGCCCTTTAAATGTTTTAATAGACAAACTGTCCAGATTGGTCTCTTCTGATTTCATCGAATCTTGGTGGGGATGATCAGTACTAAGCCTTGTTGCACCTGTCATTGCTGTGTTGTGGTTGAATGAATTTTGGCAGAGTTATGACCCCTTAAAGGTTTTAATACACTAACTTTGTACAGACTAGCTGTCTTGAACCTCTGGCTGGATTTCAACGAAACTTGGCAGGGATGATTAGTACCAAGCCTAGTTGCGGATATCATCTCCATGTTCCGGTTGAATATTTTTGAAAGAGTTTTTGTCCCCTTATACATCAACTTTTTCTTTAGCCAGTAGAGCGTCCACAGGCCCTCTTGTTTTTAGCTCGACTGATCAGAGATCAGCAGAGCTTATGCCGAGGTGCGGCGTCCGTCGTCCGTAAACTTTTATTTGTAGCGACTACTCCTCTGAAACTACTGGATGGATATTCATGAAACTTTACAGAAATGTTGCCCATGAAGTCCAGTTGATCCTAGCAAAAATTCATGTTGATGTGAAATCCAAGATGGCCACCAAAGCTAAAAATAGATTTTTAAAATACAAGTTTGTAGCGACTACTTCTTGAAAACTATAAGTGATATTGATATGGGACTTTTTCTTAAATGATCAGCATGACATGATGTTGGTCCTTGTCAAAAATCGTTTCGATTCGACGTTAAACATGGCTGCCAGCGGCCATCCCATTTACATAGAGTTATATAGTAAAAACTTGTAGCGACTACTCCTCTGAAACTACTTGGCGGATTTTCATAAACTTTACAGGAATGTTGCTCTTAATGTCTATTTGATCCTAGCAAAATTTCAGGTCGGCCGGAAATTCAAGATGGCCACCATGGCTAAAAATAGATTTTCAAAATACAAGTTTGTAGGGACTACTTCTTGAAAACTATAAGTGATATTGATATGGGACTTTTTCTGAAATGATCAGCATGACATGATGTTGGTCCTTGTCAAAAATCGTTTTGATTTGATGTTAAACATGGCTGTCAGCGGCCATCTTTGTTTACATAGTTATATAATTTAAACTTGTAGCGGCTACTCCTTTGAAACTACTCGAAGGATTTTCATGAAACTTCACAGGAATGTTGCTCTTGATGTCTAATTGATCCTAGCATCATTTCAGGTCGGCCGGAAATTCAAGATGGCCGCCACGACTAAAAATAATTTTTCAGTAAACAAGTTTGTAGCGACTACTTCTTGAAATCAAAATCAATCAGTAGAGCTTCAAGGTCATTGACCTCTTGTTTTTTTATTTTAGGGCCTTCATTTTTCGTCGTTTCTTTTACAAACTTTACAAGATTGTTGATACCAATGAAAGCTTGGACTAGTTTGAAAACCAGCCAAATCAGATTAGTAACATTAGAGTTACAGCCCTTGATTAAGTTAAAAATGCTGTATTTTGCCTCATTAAGATAGGGCCTTCATTTGAACAGATTTTAATGAAACTTTGCAGGCTTGACCAGTACTAAATCTAGTTATGCATACTTCACCGTGCTCCGGTTGAATGATTTTTGGCCCTTTAAAGGTTTTAATACGCAAACATTGTTAAACGAAACTTTTTATGGATGATCAGTTCCAGGTCAAGTTGTGCATATCATCGCCGTGTTCCAGTTGAATACATTTTGGCGGAGTTATGACCCTTTCAAGGTTTATGTTACACAAACTTTTTTCGGTCTAGTTCTCCCGAACCTCTGACAGGATTTCAACTAAACTTGACAAGGATGATTAGTATCACGCTTAGCATTTTTGACAGAGTTTTGACACCTTGTACATAAACTTTATCTTTAGCCATAGAGCATCCACATGCCCTCTTGTTTATCATGCTCATGAAACGTGGCTCTATCGTAATGGAATGTGTACTATAGAATTTGCAGCAACTCTGCAGTTCTGCAGATAGAAGGTTCTAGGCCCATTCTCCATATTTTATCGTCTCACCCTGATTTGCAGCAACTCTGCAGTTAGAAGGTTCTAGGCCCATTCTCCATATTTTATCGTCTCACCCTGATTTGCAGCAACTCTGCAGTTAGAAGGTTCTAGGCCCATTCTCCAGATTTTGTCGTCTCATCCTGAACTGCAGTTGCTGCAAATTCTATCGTAAATGGAGTTTCTGCTATAGAATTTGCAGCTACTCTGCAGTCCATGATGAGACGGTTCTAGGCCTATTTTCCATATTTTATCTCGATGTACATGGAGGATGAGCCTGGCATGTTCATGCCTGTTAGGCGCCATATAACCTTTCATGTGTTGGTGTGCCTTAAAACCCAATTCAATTCAGTTCCATATTTTATCTTGATGTAAATGGAGGATGAACCTAGCATGTTCATTCCTGTTAGGCGCCATATAACCTTTCATTTGTTGGTGCGCCTTAAAACCCACTTCATCCGGGAACCTGCCCTACTCTTATTGACTGCCACTGATTTCCATCGGTGTGTTCTTGGGCAAGACACTTTCCCTTAGCCTCGTCCATCTGATGGGGACGTAAACCGGGCGGTCCCTTGTATCGGTCTATCCTCTGAGCACGTAAAAGAACCATAGGAATCTATTCGAAAATAAGAGTAGGGCAGGTTCCCGGATTCCTATGTATCCTTCCCCTCTCTCTGGGGCGGCTCTAAATAACCTATACTGTGTTGATGAGCCGTTAAACAACATTCAATTCAATTAAAACCTTCCTGTTTTTCTTTAAATGGGAGCTTTTTTTTTTATTCAATTGTATTTTACTCGTAAGAAACCTTCTTTTTTTTCTTTAACCCTTTCGCTGCCAAATTAATAGGCAAATGTACTCCCCAGTGCCAAATATTTTTACAGAGATTCCTGAAATTGGGTGTAAATGGGAATACGGCCATAACTTCGTTATTTAAAGACATAATTATCAACTTCAAATTTTAACAGGACGTAGATATATACATAAACTACAATAATATATCCCAAAAAAAATTCTACTTCAACCATTATATAATTTAATTATATAATTAAAAAATTTAAAATATCATAATTTTATCATTCATATCAGTTTAATTAGGTGAATATATGTAAAATATCAAAAGAAAATATCACTCATGTCTTCGTCAGAATCTGTTTCATAATCGCCACCTTCAACATCGCTGTCGTAGCAAATCATTTGCAGAACTTGCGCTCCTGTAAATGTTGGCCCCTTTTTTGAGGAAGCCATTTTGTGTCTCGAAATCCCTACATAATGTGTCCTTTTATTTACGTTTTAACATACACATATGCCGAAATTCCTTTGATTAAAATTAGTTTCTTGCAAACAAACAACCTCGTTTTGAAATCGGGGAATTCCTGGTGTCGTCGTTAGGAAAACAGTGTCATATGAATAGCACAAAACATTTGACGTACTTTTGTCGCCTTCGGCAGTCTGCCTTGCAGTCGACAAAAGTCGCCATCGGCAGCGAAAGGGTTAAATTGGAGCATTTTTTATTTTTTATTTTTTTTATAGTAATCGCACCGTCCGTCATTCCGCAGTTTGTGTCCGGACTGTACCTTCAAAACCACTGCATGATTTTTTTAAATTAACTTGGCACAAGTGATCACCATAACAAGATGATGTGTCACGCGCAAAACCCAGGTCCGTACCTCAAAGGTCAAGGTCACACTGCAGTTCATAGGTCAAAAACAGGTACGCAATTTCGTATCCGGACAGTAACGTCACAACCCATGCAGGGATTTTTAAATAACTTGGCACAACTGATCACCATAACAAAACCCAGGTTCGTTCCTCAAAGGTCAAGGTCACATTTGCAGTTCATAGATAAACAAGAGGTCAATGACCTTGAAGCTCTACTGATTGATTTTGATTTCAGGAAGTAGTCGCTACAGACTTGTTTTTTTGAAAATCTATTTTTAACCGTGGCGGCCATCTTGAATTTCCGGCCGACCTGAAATTTTGCTAAGATCAATAAGACATTAAGAGCAACATTCCTGTGAAGTTTCATGAAAATCCGTCGGGTAGTTTCAAAGAAGTAGTCGCTACAAGTTTTCATTATATAACTCTGTGTAAACAAAGCAGCCATGTTTAAGGTCAAATCAAAACGATTTTCGACAAGGACCAACATCATGTCATACTAATCATTTTAGAAAAAGTCACATATCAATATCTCTTATTGTTTTGAAGAAGTAGTCGCTACAAACTTATTTATTTTAAATCTATTTTTAGCTGTGGCGGCCATCTTGAATTTCCGGCCGACCTGAAATTTTTCTAGGATCAACTAGACATCAAGAGCAACATTCCTGTGAAGTTTCATGAACATCCGTCAAGTAGTTTCAGAGGAGTAGTCGCTACAAGTTTTTACTATACAACTCTATGTAACCAAAGATGGCCACTGGCAGCCATGTTTAACGTCGAATCAAAATAATTTTCCACAAGGATCTACATCATGTCATGCTGATCATTTTAGAAAAAGTCCCATATCAATATCACTTATAGTTTTCAAGAAGTAGTCGCTACAAACTTATTTTTTAAAAATCTATTTTTAGCTGTGACGGCCATCTTGAATTTCCGGCCGACCTGAAATTTTTCTAGGATCAATTAGACATCAAGAGCAACATTCCTGTAAAGTTTCATGACAATCCGCCAAGTAGTTTCAGACAAGTAGTCGCTACAAGTTTTTACTATATAACTGTGTAAACAAAGATGGCCGCTGGCAGCCATGTTTAACGTTGAATCAAAACGATTTTTGACTAGGATCAACATCATGTCATGCTGATCATTTTAGAAAAAGTACCATATCAATATCACTTATAGTTTTCAAGAAGTAGTCGCTACAAACTTGTATGTTAAAACTCTTTTTTTAGCTTTGACGGCCATCTTGGATTTCACATCAACATGAATTTTTGCTAGGATCAACTAGACTTTATGGGCAACATTTCTGTAAAGTTTCATGAATATCCATCCAGTAGTTTCAGCTGTGAAGTCGCTACAAATAAAAGTTTACGGACAGACGGACAGACGGACGACGCACCACGGCATAAGCTCTGCTGATCTCTGATCAGTAGAGCTAAAAACAGGTCCACATTTTCGTGTCCAGATCGTAACGTCACAACCCCTGGTGGGATTTTTAAATAACTTGGCACAAGTGATCACCATAACAAGACGATGTGTCGCACGCAATACCCAGGTCCATACCTCAAAGGTCAAGGTCACACTTGAAGTTCATAGGTAAAAAACAAGCCAATGTGTCAAGTGTCTGGTCAATAACTCTGGCATTCCTGGACGGATTTTCAAATAACTTGGCACAAGTGCTCACCACAACAAGACGATGTGTCGCGTACAAAATCCAGGTCCGTGGCTCCAAGGTCAAGGTCACACTTAGAGGTCAAAAGTCAAATTGTGTCCGGTCAATAACTGGACGGATTTTCAAATAACTTGGCACAAGTGCTCACCACAACAAGACGAGGTGTCGCGCTTAAAACGCTTAAAATTCTGGTCTGTGGCCCCAAGGTCACACTTAGAGGTCAAAGGTGAAATCGTGTCCGGTCAATAACTTTTGCATGCCTTGACGGATTTTCAAATAACTTGGCAGAAGTGCTCGCCACAACCAGACAACATGTCACGCACAAAATCCAGGTCCCTGGCTCCAAGGTCATACTTAGAGGTCAAAGGACACTTCGGGGGCATTTGTCACTTACAGTTTCTTTTCCAGCGGTATTAGTCCTAGTAAGTTAATCTTTATTAAGACACCGATGCTAGGTTCCAGCAGTTATAATAAATCAAGAGCCACAACTCCGCCGTTACTGGTCCGATCTGGCTGTTTTTCGAACTTGGCCAGTAGAGATAATAACAAGAGGCCCAAGAGGGCCTGCCGACGCTCTACTGGCTAACATGGCTCTTATAACATCAATGAAGCGAGTGACTGCCATTTAAGTTTTTTGAAAATTTTGGGCAAAATACAGCTTTTTAACTGAATCAAGGGCCATAACTAAAGAATCTGGTAAGGATCAGATGAAAAATGAAGGCCCTACCATATTAACGAGGCAAAATATAGCATTTTCAACTAAATCAAGAGCCATAACTCCTCAGTTACTGGTCCGACAGGTCCAACATAGTGCTAAAATAAAATAAAAATAAATAAAAAATAATAATTTAAAAGAAAAAAAAATCAATACTTGACCGAGCTTTCATTGACATTAACAGCCTGATAAAGTCTGGTAAAGATCGGATGAAAAATGAAGGCCCTATCGTCTTAACGAGGCAAATATAGCATTTTGAACTAAATCAAGGGCCATAACTCCGCTGTTAATGGTCCGATATGAATGGTTTTCAAACTTGTCCGAGCTTTCATTGATATTAACAATCTGATAAAGTTTGGTAAAGAGCGGATGAACAATGAAGGCCGTATCGTCTTGAGGCAAAATATAGCATTTTTAACTAAATCAAAGGCCATAACTCCACTGTTACTGGTCTGATCTGGCTGGTTTTCGAACCTATCTGAGCTATCATTCTGACATACAATCTGGAAAAGTTTGATAAAGATCGGATAAAAACTAAAGTCCCTATCGTCTTAATGAGGCAAAATATAGCATTTTTAACTAAATCAAGGGCCATAACTCTGCTGTTACTGGTCCGATTTGGCTGGTTTGCGAACTTGTCCGAGCTTTCACTGACATTAACAATCTGGTAAAGTTTGGTTTAACAATCTGGTAAAGTTTGGTAAAGATCAGATGGAAAATGAAGGCTCTATCGTCTAAACGAGACAAAAGTTAACGACGGACGGACAACTCGGAATCCGGAAAATGAAGGCTCTATCGTCTTAACGAGACAAAAGTTAACGACGGACGGACAACTCGGAATCCCATAAGCTCTGCTGGCCTTTGGCCAGTAGAGCTAAAAAAAACGCAGCAAACACTAATTTTAATTACAGAGGCTGTTACTGGTCCGATTTGGCTGGTTTGCGAACTTGTCCGAGCTTTCACTGACATTAACAATCTGGTAAAGTTTGGTTTAACAATCTGGTAAAGTTTGGTAAAGATCAGATGGAAAATGAAGGCTCTATCGTCTAAACGAGACAAAAGTTAACGACGGACGGACAACTCGGAATCCGGAAAATGAAGGCTCTATCGTCTTAACGAGACAAAAGTTAACGACGGACGGACAACTCGGAATCCCATAAGCTCTGCTGGCCTTTGGCCAGTAGAGCTAAAAAAAACGCAGCAAACACTAATTTTAATTACAGAGGCAATTCTTAATAATGCCCAATAGGCATTTATTCGAACTATGAAAATATCTGTTTTATAAAAGGTTAGGTTAGAAAGTGCTGTCACTACACAACCTGTCAATTTATAATTTACTTTTAAAGAAATATTTTATTAGCCCATAGGACTACAAACATTTGGTAGCCTGGCAGCATTATTTTTACTAGCTCAGCTACCGGACTAGTGCTAATTTCGAGCCCTGTTAAGACACCAGTGCTGGGTACCATCAGTATAAGTCCTAATAAGTTAATCTTTATAATATTAAGACTGATGCTGGATTCCAGCAGTATTAGTCCTGGTAAGTTAATCTTTATTAAGACATCGATGCTGGGTTCCAGCAGTATTAGTCCTAGTAAGATAATCTTTATTAAGACATCGATGCTGGGTTCCAGCGGTATTAGTCCTGGTAAGTTAATCTTTATTAAGACATCGATGCTGGGTTCCAGCGGTATTAGTCCTGGTAAGTTAATCTTTATTAAGACATCGATGCTGGGTTCCAGCGGTATTACTTTATTAAGACATCGATGCTGGGTTCCAGCGGTATTAGTCCTGGTAAGTTAATCTTTATTAAGACATCGATGCTGGGTTCCAGCGGTATTAGTCCTGGTAAGTTAATCTTTATTAAGACATCGATGCTGGGTTCCAGCGTGGTAAGTTAATCTTCATTAAGACATCGATGCTGGGTTCCAGCGTGGTAAGTTAATCTTTATTAAGACATCGATGCTGGGTTCCAGCGGTATTAGTCCTGGTAAGTTAATCTTTATTAAGACATCGATGCTGGGTTCCAGCGGTATTAGTCCTGGTAAGTTAATCTTTATTAAGACATCGATGCTGGGTTCCAGCGGTATTAGCCTTGGTAAGTTAATCTTTATTGAGACATCGATGCTGGGTTCCAGCAGTATTAGTCCTGGTAAGATAATCTTTATTAAGACATCGATGCTGGATTCCAGCAGTATTAGTCCTGGTAAGTTAATCTTTATTAAGACATCGATGCTGGGTTCCAGCAGTTATAATAATTATTTAAACACTGATGTTTGGTTCCAGCAGTAATAATCCTAATAAGTTATTCTTCATCAAGATACCGATGCTGGGTTCCAGCAGTAATGACGCTGAGAGTCTAGACAGTTCATCTGCTCCATATCTTCTGTCGACAATTTGAAGGAGAAAATGTCAATGTTGGTTTTTAAATGTAATGGATTTGTCGATTTTGGAATTACTCCTGAAAGATAAAAAAGTACTCCATTAAAAACAATTTTACTAAACGGTTGTTTTTATTGGCTGTCATTGTTATTATTTAAACAATTTGGTTTTTTTAACTGGTACAAAGAACAATTATTAATAAATTATGTCAACAAACTGCAGCTGTGGCTTGGTGGTCGTGGCCTGGTGAAGGCGTGAGTTTGATTCCCAGCCGAGACATTAAAAATGCTACTAGTAGCTCCCATGCTTGACTGTCCGCATATAAAGGGTAGGGCTAGGACCGGTCAGCCTGGTGTCAGTTTAATTTGATAGGGGTGGGATATCATGCCAAGTTTCTATTTTGTGGTATTCCGGTATGGCAAGACTATAAAGTTGAGCACTTAGCTCACTGCTACAAATAGACACTGCCATGATATGACTGAAAGACTGCTAAAAGCCGTTAAATTCCATACATACAACACTGAGAAGCAGATATAACTATCAATACAATAATACAATAATACTGTATACCTATATTTTGTTGTACCGCCCAGCGCAGGAGAAGTTGTGCTGGAGTTCTGCCATGTCTAGCTGCTATATGCTTTATAGTTGGATCACTGAGCAACTAAATAAGTACAAAATTTGTAACTGTTAAGTTGAATAACATAGGTTTTCAGCATAGTCGTCAACATTTCCTTTTTATTTGCACAGTTGTAAATCATTTAATTGAAAATACCGCAACAGTCAGAATGACTGGTGTACTCTACAACCAGTTATCAGAAATTAGAATATGGCAGACAGATGAAATGGACATGCAACAAAACAGAGTACCGGTATGGTCTCATTGAGTTGGTTGATTTAAACACCTTGATGGGCATAGCCTCATTGGGCATAGTCCATCTCAATGTTTAAATAAACCTACTCAATGAGACCATATTCTATTACTTTTGTAACATTTCTATCATGGTATAAGTTTAATATCACAAAAGAGATGGGACTAATTTTATTTTCCAATCATGGGTCCTCTAGAAAAATTTACATATATACACATATGACAGTCAGAGCTCTAACCTTAAACAGTTACAAGTTTTATAACTGCTGGAAGTTATTAAAACGCCAAATTAGTATCTCTCTTTGGTTTAGAGTAGCAGTTACTTTTCCCTAGTAACCATTTGTAACCTAAATCAGTTACCAAGATCATTTGCTAATGAATTGAAATAGTTGCCAAATGTGCTGTGTTTATTTATGTCTGAATACTTATAATCAAGGATAAATAAATCTTCATCCAGATCCAATTAGCAGTTGTTCAATAATTATCATGTTGGAGTCTACAAAATGATTTTTAATGAATTTTGTTGCATAACAGTAGGTAACTTGAGAGGCCTTGCGCATTGGATTTTCATCGATGCTCGTAGAATTTTATTGCATGGTTGTAAAGTTGAATAATCACCCTACCTGGAGAACATTGTCATATATGTAGGAAAATTCCTGTACAGAAGATAGAACGCATCTAAACTGGAGTGATTTTGTGGTAGTAACTGATTCTGGTTACTATACGAGTTTTAGGTCTTTTTTAAATAACAGTCACAGGTTATGAAAAGCGTAACTGTTTAAGGTTAGAGCTCTGACTGTATGACGACATTACTTATCAGGCAACTTCTTTAAGCTTTTATTGATACTAACATTCTAAACAAATTTGGTAAAGATTAGATACAAAATGAAGTAGCTACAGATTTAACAAAGGAAAATATAACTTTTTTCAATAAATCAAGGGACATAACTCTTGTTGTTACTAACAAGATCTAGCTGGTTTTTCGAACTTGTCAAAGATTTAGTTGATATACAGTGATTTGCACAGATAAGCATCTTACCAATGCTTCCTGCCAAGTTTCGTCAAAATCCAACAAGGTGTTTAGGAGGATTTGCGCCTACAAGAAATTTAAGTTAGAAACAAAAAATGTCAAGGGGCCGTAACTCCGTCAAAAATCAATGAACCGGAAAAAAAATGCAATATGCACAACTAGACATCATATCAATGCATACTGCTAAGTTTCATCGAATCAAAAAAAAGAAAAAGATTTTTTTTTTAAAAAGTCAAAAAGTCAAAAAAAAATAAAAAATATTTTTTTTTTAAAAAAAATTCAGACCCCCACCCCTCAAAAAAACAAGAGGTCAATGACCTTGAAGCTCTAGAGATAGGTTTTTGATAGCTAGATCAGCATTCCTATCAAGTTTCATGAAAATCCGTCAAGTAGTTTCATAGGAGTTGTCGCTACAAGTTTTCATTATATAACTCTATGTAAACAAAGATGGCTGCTGGCGGCCATGTTAAACGTCAAATCAAAATAATTTTTGACAAGGATCAACATCATGTCATACTGATCATTTTAGAAAAAGTCCCATATCAATATCACTTATAGTTTTCAAGAAGTAGTTGCTACAAACTTGTATTTTGAAAATCTATTTTTAGCCATGGCGGCATCTTGAATTTCCGGCCGACCTGAAATTTTGTTAGGATTAATTAGACATCAAGAGCAACATTCCTGTGAAGTTTCATGAAAATCCGTTGAGTAGTTACAGAGGAGTAGTCGCTACAAGTTTTACTAGATAACTCTATGTAAACAAAGATGGCCGCTGACAGCCATGTTTAACGTCGATTCAAAATAATTTTCGACAAGGATCAACATCATGTCATACTGATCATTTTAGGAAAAGACGCATATCAATATCACTTATAGTTTTCAAGAAGTAGTCGCTACAAACTTGTTTTTTGAAAATCTATTTTTAGCCGTGGCGACCATCTTGAATTTCCGGCCGACCTGAAATTTTGCTAGGATCACTTAGACATCAAGAGCAACATTCGTGTGAAGTTTCATGAAAATCCGTCAAGTAGTTTCAGAGAAGTAGTCGCTACAAGTTTTTACTAAATAACTCTATGTAAACAAAGATGGCCGCTGGCAGCCATGTTAAACGTCGAATCAAAACGATTTTCAACAAGGACCAACATCATGTCATGCTAATCATTTTGGAAAAGTCCCATATCTATATCACTTAGAGTTTTCAAGAAGTAGTCGCTACAAACGTGTTTTTTAAAAATCTATTGGATTTCACATCAACCTGAATATTTGCTAGGATCAACTAGACTTCATGGGCAACATTTCTGTAAAGTTTCATGAAAATCCATTCAGTAGTTTCAGAGGAGTAGTCGCTACAAAACGGACAGACGGACGGACGGACAGACGGACGACGCACCACGGCATAAGCTCTGCTGATCTCTGATCAGTAGAGCTAAAAATGTGTATGTTTGGTTAAGATTGCTCAAGAAATGTGGCCTGTATCGTGTTGACACGTAAAACTGCATTTTTGCTAATTCAGGGGACATAACTCTAATGTTACTGGTCCGATCTTGCCTATTATTATATACCTATCGATAACTATAAACATAGTATATAGTTATAGTCATATACAATCTATGCAAGTCTGGTTAAGATTGCTCACGAAATGTGGTCTGCATCGTGTTGACAACATGTAAAACTGCATTTTTGCTAATTCAGGGGCCATAACTCTGTTGTTACTGGTCCGATCTTGCCTATTATTATATACCTATCAATAACTATATACATAGTACCTTTATTTTCTTACAGTGGAATACAAAACCTGTATCATCTCTAGAGGTTTTCTGAATCCGTATCAGTATGCTACTAAAAATAGATTTCGTATCACTATCCTACTTAAAATAAAATCGGGAAATTCCTTAAAATGCACGCATTTACACCAATTTGCACGAGAACGTCAAGACGACGTTACGTCAAACAAACAAAACAAGCACGTCACACCAATGAACTTTAACTTGTAAGCTGTAGCTACACCCCCAAATATATTAAGATACGCCCATTTTCCTTCTGCGCTTTATTGAAAATAAGTCTTGAAACATTTATAAATCTTCTTTATTGCATATGTATACAACATGCATATGTATGCAACAGAAATGTAAATATTCTATTTTTTAATCATATGTAGGAGGTATATAAAAGGATCGTTTCTAGAGTAACGTGTTCTGGAAGTTTATGTATCACCTCTTGTAGGTAAATGCCAGATCAAGGATCACACTCGAGGCTCCAGAACACGTTACTCTAGTAATAATCCTATTTTATCGAACTCATCCGAGATTTTATAGTCATATACAATCTATGCAAGTTTGGTTTAGATTGTAAGAAATGTGGCCTTTATCGTGTAAACAAGATGAAAAACTGCATGTTTTGCTAATTCAGGGGCCATAACTCTGGTGTTACTGGTCCGACCTTGCCCATTATCGAACTCATCCGAGATCTTATGGTCATATACAATCTGTGCAAGTTTGGTTAAGATTGATCAAGTAATGTGGCCTCTATCGTGTAAACAAGCTAAAAGTTGGTGACAGAAGATAGACGACGGACGAAGACCTTGAGCACAAACCTTGAGCACTGGTGAGCTAAAAACAATATACACGTCTTAACATATTGTAAACTATAATGATAAACAAATTAAGCAACAAAAATACATCATATCTATGAATGGTACGTTTGGAAACTATAATATCCTGGATAATATCAATTACACCGATTTCCAGCATGGTGTAAAGCAATAATCTGTAATGAATTTATATAGTAAACAAAAGTTATTTCCCTTAGATATGTAAAATGCTCTAGGACTCGGGTTGGTCAGTTCGAGGAAAGATTGACGAAACATGAGCTTATATAGCGAGTTATGAGTTGGTTAAGTCATGAAATGTTTAAATCATGAGTTGGTTAAAGGGAATGTAGAGACAGAGTTAACTCATCTTTATTATTGAGAGTTCTGAACAACTTGAATAGGGGGGGAAATTATCAAAATCAGATGATAAAGAAAGAAGATATGATTATTTGAAGGTTCTATTGAAACGGATAAGGAAGCTGCCATGTTGAGAGCTATGACATGGAATAATTATAAATATGAACATTTACTGATTTATATGAAACAAGAGATGTGACAGTAAGTGAGAAATGCCCCCGAAGTGACCTTTGACCTGTAGGTGTGACCTTGACCTTGGAGCCACAGACCTGGATTTTGTGCGCGACACGTCTGGTTGTGGTAAGCACTTGTGCTAAGTTATTTGAAAATCCGTCCAGGAATGCCAGAGTTATTGACCAGACACGATTGGACTTTTGACCTCTAAGTGTGACCTTGACCTTGTAGCCACGGACCTGGATTTTGTGCGCAACATGTCTTGTTGTGGTGAGCAATTGTGCGAGTTATTGACCGGACATGATTTGACCTTTGACCTCTGTGACCTTGACCTTGGGGCCACATACATGGATTTTGTGCGCGACACATTGTCTTGTTGTGGTGAGCACTTATGCCTTGTTATTTGAAAATCGTCCAGGAATGCCAGTTGTTGACCGGACACGATTTGACTTTTGACCTCTAAGTGTGACCGTGACCTGGATTTTGTACGCAACATGTCGTCTTGTTGTGGTGAGCAATTGTGGCAAGTTATTTGAAAATCCGTCCAGGAATGCCAGAGTTATTGACCGGACACAATTTGACCTTTGACCTCTAAGTGTGACCTTGACCTTGGAGCCATGTACCTGGGTTTTGTGCGCGACACATTGTCTTCTGGTGAGCACTTTTGTCAAGTTATTTGAAAATCGGTCCAGGAATGCCAGAGTTCTTGACCGGACACGATTTTACCTTTGACCTCTAAGTGTGACCTTGACCTTGGAGTTACGGACCTGGGTTTTATGCGCGACACGTCGTCTAGTTGTGGTGAGCAACTGTGTCCATGAATGGCAGAGTTATTAACCGGACACGAAAGCACTTTGTTTTGACCTTTGACCTCTAAGAGTGACCTTGGAGCCACGGACCTGGATTTTGTGCGCGACACATCGTCTTGTTGTGGTGAGCAATGTGCGAAGTTATTTGAAAATCCGTCCATTATTGTCAGAGTTATTAAGCGCACACGATTGTACAGACAAACTAACGGACAGACAGTGCTATATGCCACCCTTCGGGAGCATAAAAAAAAGACAGCAACTGTATGAAAAATATGTATACCTAATGGCAATAATGCTTCATATGATCAGTAAAGGATTTTGCATTCATCTGCAGTGATTTTCTTTGCTTTAAATGATATTTATCAATATTCCATATATGGTAATTTGGAACTATGATGCTATAGTTTTCAAAATGGCAGCTCCCAACAACCTTCAAATGGCCATATCTTTTTTGTTTATCATCCGATCTTTTCCCCAAGTTTTTCAGAACTCACACTAGCAGAGCTTGTCTGGCTGTGTCGCTACATTCCCTTTAAGTCACAAACTATTTGTCATGAGTTGGTTAAGTCATTATTCTATTCAAAATGGTGGTAAGGACGACAACTGATAGTCCCAACATTCAATTTCTAACTCTGCTCTCTCTTGTTCATGTGTCAATTTCCCCCAAAATATTGGACATGGCCTCCATTGTTCATGAGGCTACAATCATGTTCTTTTTGTACACATGTAAATACTTATAGTATAATACTTTAATTTGCTCAAATCTCTGGAGGATATACGCTTGATTTACTGATCGAAATTATGTATTACAAAGCAATCATGGCGACGGTTTAATCCAAATGTACACATATCATTTAAAAAGAGTAAGTATTTTAAACAAATGTAGTTTACCTTATATAAACCTGATCATTAGGTGGCTGCCACATGATGTATATGAAGCCATGGATGCTTCAATATATACATACTGGCTTGTATAATGGGCTATCTATATTTTTCTGTACCGCCCAAGGAAACTTTACCTTGTTATTTTCTTTTGTAGTTCCTAAAGAGGAGTAAGCCTGGAAATGTATATTGTGTTGGTGACAGTATTCTACCAGGGATTTCTGTACCAAATGTGGATGGTGCTCAATCTGTAGTAGATATCAGGTGTTATTGACAAAATAGGCTGCAAAGGTTAAAATTTCATACAAAGGAAGAAGACACTTTAACCCTTTCTGTCCCATATTATCGACACCTAAACAACGCCACTGGCACTGCCACTCACATTTGAAGTAGCCTTATTATCAGCATCATCCTCGTAATCATCAACATCATCATCATCAGCAGCTGCATTAATGGTACATACAATTAAAGAGGTTGTAATATCTATTAATGTATACGAGTGAGTTATTTAGAAACAATAACATTATATGCATCAGCAGTTAGTGTTGGAAGTATAGAATATGTGGTGCTGGGAACCTTCTTTTCTGTATACATTTTGACACCAAACTACTTAACAGCAGTTAGTGTTGGAAGTATAAAATATGTGGTGCTGGGAACCGTCTTTTCTGTATACATTTTGACACCAAACTACCTCAGTAGCAGTTAGTTTTGGAAGTATAGAATATGTGGTGCTGGGAACCGTCTTTTCTGTGTACAGTTTGACACCAAACTACCTCAGCACCAGCTAGTGTTGAAAGTATAGAATATGTGGTGCTGGGAACTGTTTTTTCTGTGTACATTTTGACACCAAACTACCTCAGCAGCAGTTAGTGTTTAGAAGTATAGAATACGTGGTGCTGGGAACCGTCTTTTCTGTGTACATTTTGACATCAAACTACCTCAGCAGTAGTTAGTGTTGGAAGTATAGAATACGTGGTGCTGGGAACTGTCTTTTCTGTGTACATTTTGACACCAAACTACCTCAGCAGCAGCTAGTGTTGGAAGTATAGAATATATGGTGCTGGGAACCATCTTTTCTGTGTACATGTTGACCAAACTACCTCACCAGCAGTTAGTGTTGGAAGTATAGAATACGTGGTGCTGGGAACTGTCTTTTCTATGTACATTTTGGCATCAAACAATGTTTTACACCAAACTAATAAACACGGCCTCTATCAAAAGACGTGAATCCTCCTACCATACAACCATAAAATCTAGCTTCCAAACAGCCATATCTTGAGTAATACTCATTTGATCTTAATGCCTAAAGGATATACACATCTTGGTATAGTGCCCAAATATCCTTAACAGTTTCAGGGCAGCATTCCATTAAAACATACCAGGAACTCCAGAAAGGCACTTTCGAAATTGAACACCCACCCATAGATGCAAAAGATGTTTATTAAATTGCCTTCCTGTGGTACTAGTTATGTTATAGCCCTTATTTGTATCAGTTGGAAACTATAAAACAAGTTTCCTATGCAAGATATTTTTTATATAAACTAAAGAACAATGGGCCATAACTAAGCTCATTTGAATGTAACACAGAAACGACACGGGCACCTTGGCATTATACCCAATCATCCTGTAAAGGTTTTATTTGAACTGTAAGAGGAGTTTTGCATGCATACAAGATATATTTTATATAAAATTCAAAAGCATAGGACCATAACTTAGCTTTAATATGATTATGTAATCGTAACCAGGGCAGGACAATTTATTTCTGAGTTACATAATGTTTGAATGGTCAAATTGATAAAATGTTAAAGAATTTATCTGAATTTCTACTCATCCTGCATCAATGAGCACTCGTCATGGAGAACGGAAGAGCGATATGTACGTGCCTGATAACACCGAAACAATAGGTGCAGGTAAGGCTAATAAATGCCAGTTATATATCCCCGCAGTCACTGAAAGGCGGTAAATAAGAAGTACCTGTAAAACGGCTGGTTGTACTTCACAGTGTGACAGAGTGTCGTCTAAATGTCGTTGTTCGTAATTTGAAACACCTATTGCTTTTAATTTTCCTGAAACAAACCATAACATTAACACAGTTCACTAATACTGCGTGACAGTTGAATGAATGAGTAATGATTTGCATGACAACAGAATGAATGAGTGAAGAATAACATAAAAGTTACGAGTGAGTGAAGAATTGCAAGACAATTGAATGAATGAGTGAAGAATAACATAAAACTTGAATGAGAGTGAAGAACTGCAAGGCAATTGAATGAATGATGAACGAGTGAAGAATAACATAAAACTTGAATGAGTGTGTGAAGAACTGCAAGGCAATTGAATGAATGATGAATGAGTGAAGAATAACATAAAACTTGAATGAGTGTGTGAAGAACTGCAAAGCAATTGAATGAATGATGAATGAGTGAAGAATAACATAAAACTTGAATGCGTGTGTGAAGAACTGCAAGGCAATTGAATGAATGATGAATGAGTGAAGAATAATATAAAACTTGAATGAGTGTGTGAATAATTGCATGGCAATTGAATGAATGAGTGAAAAATAACATAAAACTTGAACGAGTGAGTGAAGAATTCCACGGCAACTGAACGAATAAAAATAAAAAATAGAAATAACAACAACAGCACCACTGTGATCATTCTGTTTTACAGATCTGGTGACGGGGAGACAGGAAAGCAAGAAGACAGATAATCCTGCTCTTATCCCTAGATCCATATGGTTCCATGCGTTTCCTGTGCTTATAATCATTTATTTATCCTTGCTGTATTGCACTGAACATTTTAGGGACGAGATCTCAATTTAAAGTCACATCCAAAGGACTGGTCAGGTGTAAAATTCTTTTTAAGTTTTTTGGGAATTAACTAATTCAAATTCAGTCCTGGCTGGGATAGACTGCACGCTCCCTAGATTACTAAACCGAGAGGCTACCGGTAATCATTACACCACAGCCCCACCTGCTAAAAATAGAAATACATTTTCCAAAAATACCTTCCTTATAAAGCTGTTCCAAGTCTTTCCAACTTTCCATCCGTGACTGAACATTAGAAGGGTCCTCTGGTTTTCTACCCTGGGTGCCAGGCCAATGTATTAGATATAAATCCAGGTACGCAGTCTGCAGGTTATTTATAGATGTCAGACAAGCACTCCTACACTTTCCTACACCCTGGTCCTTGGGTCCTGCAAAAGGCAAACAAATACTGAAGACCAGAATATTATGTTCCTTGGAATAGTAATAAAAGTAGGTGTTCTCGGTTGGCCCTAACAATGGCAAAATGGGATATTACACGTCAACATAAATAACTAATCATGTTGATTTTCATTTGGCCAATTGTGTCTTTTGATGGGATATCTATTATGATATAACAAGAGGGTAATGACCTTAAACACGCTACTATAAACAAGAAACTGACTGGTGTTTAATAGCATAATCAGCCTTTGGAGGCAATTTTTAAATTGTAATTTAAAACAAAATCTGAGCAGTTTTCGAGCCTCTTTTTCTATATCATTTTATGTAAACAATGATGACTGTCATTGAATCAAATGTTTGATTTGACCAATATTTTTTTTTTTATTCGACCAACTACGTGTCATGCCTGTTGTTTTATTTAGTACAGGTTACAAATCAATACCTCTTATGGTTTTGGAGAAGTAGTGATCACAAACTTTTCTTTTTTTTAATCCACTTTTAGCCAAGGTGGCCATCTTGGATTTTGAACTAAAGTGCATTTCATTTCATCATAAAGAGCAACAACTCCTGTATTTTTTCATGATTTATCTTCCCTTGTTTTCTACACACCATTACTTGCTAGTTATTTTGCACAACAAGTTTGGTGTACGTAGGTATAACAGTTTTTGAGAAGTAGGCGACAAAGTGATCCCTTAGTGTGTGCTGTGCTATGCAGATGACACAAAAGGGCCATAAAACTAATAAGCCACTGAAAACATTCACAGCAATGCTAGGTCAGACACTGTGACAGCATGCATTTGTGAGTGATCCCCAGGCGTCAGTCATGCTGTACAGGTACAATCCAGTATAACAAAATATTCTGACATACCAAGTTTGGAAGTGATAAATATATCTTCTCTCTTCAAACCAAACTTTGGTAGTAATTCCTTCAGACTCCCTCCTATGTCAGCCTCATTCCTGTATACAGCCGCAGTATCTATAATTGTAAATTGAAATCGTCATCCCAATATTGAATGCAAAAATGGTTTGCAAATTCACTTAAGTAGGATTTTAAAACCACGCCAACAGCTACAGGTGACCCTCTGGGCAATTTTTGTGCATGGGCGACACATGGGTAGACCCAGCGACATTCCGCCAGGCAGCTGGTTAACTTCCTCGCATAAAAGTGACGGACAGCAGTGAGGGGCCGATTTCAAGTTGTAGACACTAGCTACAAACAAAACAACATGCACTTCAAGTTAATACAATATAAAAAGCTACATTCTCTTAAAGGGAATATAGCGACACAAAACAATAACTCTTAAAGTGAGTGGTTATTATACTTGTGGAGTATTCGCACGCAATACATGCCAGGGGCGTTCCTGGGGCTAATTTAGGTATACGCACCATCGAGTTTTGGATTCACAAATGTGCCTAACCCCCCTATACCTTCAGTTTTTATTGCATTTTTTGCATTTTTAGCCCTTTTTATTGGTTTGCTTCTTTAATAGCCAGGTACGCCCCTGCATGTGATTGTGTCCATCTGAGGACTATAACAACCTTGAGCTTTGATCTACTTACCCCAAAAGCAATATGGCTCCTCCTCTCACAAAGGGCAATGTACCTACATCTATGAAGTTTCATGGGAACTGTGCACGGAATGTGTGATTGTTTACATGCGGGAAACCTATACCACAATAAGTCCATTTTTAAAGTCCCTAACCAGCGATCAACGGGCAAAATTTACAACAGATGTACAGTTTCGAAACCTACTGACGATGAGGTATATATAATTATATACATAACCTACATAAATTGAGATCCAAACTCTATAGACATAGTTTAAACGACGTTAACCAGCCAGGACAAACCCCAAAACTTGAGCTTCAAATTAAGAGTTACCAACTCATATTTCATTTTACCAATATTCAATCATGGGAATTTTAAGAACCTGTGGATAAACGTATACTCGTACATTAGTATATGAACACCTGGATAGAGTTTTGATACTGTAAACTGTTTTGTAATGTAATTTTGCAGTTATTTGTCCAGTTAGTTTCTTTAAACAGGCGTATAATAAAACCTAGTACTTATAATTTATCTCATGACCTTTTAACCAAAATATGTCTGCCATTTATTTGGGGGTACATCAACTTTTTTCTTTGGGTCTAGGGGCTCCTGACTTAAAACTAAAAAAACATGATATTTTCTATTCTTAAGAGCCTGAACATAACGAATGAGCCTAAAAAAGTACCCCTTGTTTACAAGAAAAATTATTTTGCACAGTAGTATGAGCTATCCCAGATTACAAACCATGGTTAATTTAAGCTTTTAGCATCTGTTTCCATCCAAAACACACCCAATCAAAACACACCCGATCAAAACACGCCCGATCAAAACACGCCCGACCTAAAAAAAAAAAATGACCTGAACAACATAGAGCTAACACCGTATTTTGATTGACTTATACTAGTAGTACATTTTTATCATCAATTGGAACATTTTTTAAATTTTAGATTCTTCCAGAAAAAGTCTGCTGTAACCCCTTTAACCCTTAACCCGCTACATATATATAATGGAATGTTCTTTCTTTGAATTAAGACCATTCCATTTATGTGACAAAGGGGTGTTTTGGGGGAAATGACTGATAAGCAGCCAGACATTGTAAACCCAGAGCTACTCGCAGGCTGATCTGGGTTTACAATGGTCGCAAAGGCTATTATATTCGTGCTTAGCGGGTTAAGGGTTAAGCTTGAAGACACGCACCTATAGCTCTGTATCCACATTGCAATGCTGCTTCCAAAGTCTTGTATACCAGGTCCTTACCTTGTAGTTTAAACGTACCAACTGTAAACGGAGAAAACATTCAGCCATTCAATATATATTGTAAAAATTGTAAAATTAATTTAAAATCATCTCTTAACTTTCAATAATAATATTTAAGGCTGTCTTTTATCTACTGTCAGTACATAAAAGATACAATGGCTACTAGAACTATCACTGAAGTTGATGAATATCCCTGCTTTTTGATCTGTCATTACGCGTATATGGACCAAAAAAACGTCAGGGTCGGCGGGTATTCGTAGGTAGGGTCGGGTGACCCGAACCACACAATTATTTTTTTTAGGCCTTACAGGACATGATGTTACTGAAATCGGATTCCTATATAGCCCCCACTTTACTTTTGGGGGTATAATTACATCTACTAAGCGGAAACAGAAACTCATAAATACCTGCTAAATCAAACCAAATATCCATACCCAGAGTTGAACAGTAAAAGATTCTGTATTTAACTACCAAGTGAAAACACAGAACTAATAACAAATAGATTGGACACTATGAAAATTGTGTAAATTTCAAGTGGCACAGTTCAAAAATTTCACTAAATATTTCCAAACTTTAAACACACATATCATGAAGAGTTTTAAAGATACAAGTTTCATTCAACCCAAATACCATTACAAAGTTAATTTTCTTTCCAATGATAGTATTTTGTTTTCTCTTACATTGAGAGCAAAAAAGGAGTTAAACTGTTTGCTATGCACTATGAATCTTTTGGATGTATTCTCATCAAAATCGGTGAATAATTGAGAGAGAAGATAGAAGGAAAAGTTATGGTGCCACGTGATATTTTGGTTACTTCTTTGGTTTTCTGTTTCCTATCTGTTTATTAATATGTCTGTGGTGAAAACTGGGCTGCCAAAACATTTTATTTTTTTACTTTAAGAGTTTTTAGGGAAGAAACATGTTCAGAAGTAAAGAACACAAATAAAACACACTGTGATAAATGTTTGTCTTATTCCTTATCAGTGTGATCTCACTTGACAGAACGTGTCATTCTGTATTATTTACCTTCTCTGACTTTTACTTTGGTTTATGTTTTTACAAGTTTTATTTTTTGTTAGTCCAGACTCCTCTCTTTTTCCTTTTCTCACACTCTGCTTAAAGGGACACTGTCCGTAACTTTTAGCTTATAAAACACACAATAATTATGTTAACAAACATTACACACTAAACATTATTGAATATTTACTAATTAAAAGCAAGATTGTTTAACAGAATTCAATTGCGTTACAAAAAAAAGCAAATCCGCTTTGTGCGTTTGAACTCACAGCCCAAACTAAAACTACACTCACAGTAATAATAGTGTGCGTGAGCGTAAAGTGGTCGATCACGCTCCAGACTGAGCAAAGCGGGCTATACATATTTCGCAATACATACTGTGGTGAAAACCTAATGCGCTAATGGAAGTCACTTGATCGCAGAAAAGGTAAATATTGTGGGTCCCACTTTATTTACATATAATAATTAAAACTTTTTTTTTTTCGAACTCAAGAATGTATTCCTACATACTTCTTAGGGTCTTTTCTCATGTTTTCATGTATACATTTCACTGAATAAAAGTCAGCCAGTTATTTGGTTATGCTCAATATCCGCTTACTTACGGACAGTGTCCCTTTAAAAACTTCTGAATGTAATGATTTTGATGCAATACATTTATCTAAATAACTTATCATTGGTCCCAATTTTAATGAACATGAATTTGGGGTCATTTTACCCCTCTGTCTGGATTAGGCTTCAGATTTCCTTCAGAACGTACCGAAATTAACAAAAATGCGTTACAAGTGAAATTTTTTAACGAAGAAATACATTGGTAGAAGTGAAGTCGTAAACAATTAATGGTGATAAAATATTTGCATACAAGATGTATATTCTATCCGACGGACTAATCAATCGAGGTAAACTCTATATCGGCACTGATTTACTTACGGCCGATGATTGGCATTTCTGTTCCGGTACATAATTTAATCATTGTGCATGCTAACACATTTGCTTTATCGCTGTATTTATGCTGAATTTATACGTGTATTAGTTCAGAAAAACACAGACAAAATAATCAACGAAAAATAATGCCAGAAATTTGTTTATATCAGCACCGGTCATTTGATCAGCAGTGGTGCGGAAGATTGAAAACCGGATGCGCTTGTTTGATCGAGACCGAATAATTTATCAGGTTTGTTTATCAACATATTTTTAATAATTTTGGAGTAATTCCAGGCAGTTATACATTTTATTTCATTTGGTTATGTTTGTGAAGAACATTTTAAGTGGTCAATTATTCTTCGAGCTCCATTTTATCAGGTTCCAAAATACATTTGTAAGTTTTGATGTCAGATGGGTGGGGTAACGTAAGCTTATGTTCGGTGTCAGACCGGTGAGAATCAGCCCATTCAACACAGTGCAATATAGGCTATATTTCGAGATCAGTCACAAGTTCCACAATATTCGTTTGCTTAAATACACTTTTATTCTGTGAATTAAACGCATTTGGCTAGCAAACGGTCCCATATGTGGAATAAAACACCAGTGTCCATTCTAGAACGCGCGATTGCGGGATTCACGCCAATTTTTCATAGATCCCGCATGTTTTTTCACGGAATGCGGGATTAGCGCACATAATTTTGAACCAGCGACTATCCGACAAATGGAGAATATGAGTTCTGACAAACTTAAATAAAAGCTTAAAAACACGAATATATGTAGCTGTCACGATTGACTAAAACCTCTGTCTCACGGTTCTCTCCCTTAGTATATATAGTAAGGAACTGGGAGGGAACTGTTGGAGTAACTGGTTGTATGCGTAATACGAATTTCGCCACGTCATTCACAATGAACGAAATATATTTACATATATATTTCTCTTTTGAGCTTTATTTTAATTCTTTCGAATTGTTATCATTTTATTTCTTGAAGACATGATACTATCTAGTATTAAAATGCAAAATTATGATTATTATCGGAAATTTACAATCTTTTAAATTTCGTCTACAGACGATTCTACAAATTAGCACCGGTAAACATTGCCCTAACTGTCCTAGTTCAAACAGCAGTTTGTGAAAGAGGCTTCTCTGTGCAAAACCTTATCAAAACTGGTCACAGAAATAGACTCGGAGATTCAGCAATGCGGCGTTTAATGACGTTTGCCATTGAAGGCCCTCCACTGAAGGACTTTGACCCCACAAGTGCACTGCAAGAGTTTAAATCGAAGAAGCAGAGAAGGATATTCGGGAAGCTGTCTTTTGACATGTAAAGCTGTAAGAATAAAGTTGAAGCCATATGCTATACGTTTTAAAGAATCCCCCCAATATTTTTGAATTCCCCCCTATTTTTCAGAAGTAGGGGGGAAAATCCCCCCTACTTTTGAGAGTCTAGAATGGACACTGAACACCGATTCAGTTTTTCAACATTTCGCGTCATTCATTCACACTATGCGTATTTTGAAATAAACATCTGTCAAAACCACATCTCTACCTAACCTCTGTGCTCATACTCTCCAAAGAAAGTAAAATACTTACTATTCATGACAACAGACATACTACTTTAACCTCTGGTTAGATTTAACAATGAAATAAAACTAATCTTGAGAAAAACACATGCAAACTAGAAGCTTTTTTTTTCAAGGAACTATTTTAGCACCCTACGACCCGGAAGTACTTCCTGACTGGTCTGACACCGTTCATGTTTCATTTATGTTGAATTGTTGTATACTTGCTCATCAAGTTCTTATAACATGGTATACTCTTAATCCGGGCATAAAGGGTTCGAAACTAAAGCAGTGGTATTAGGTGGTGGGTGTCCCCTTAAGTCAAGTTGATATGGCACTTGCCCTAGTCTCATTTATTTGACATCTTTGGGTGCTTTTTTTACATACGGACATTTATAGATGCACCCTAGTCGGAGAATGGCACATATTAAAAAAAAATCTTGCCGTTCGTAGACGTATATTTTATGCACTAGCACTCGCCCAGTAAGCGCGTGGTCTCGACCACACTTTTCTCCCTTGGTAACTTGGTTACGTTCTTTGGTGACAAGATTTTTTGGTGAACACACGATAGCAGCATCCAGGGGAGGAGTCTAGTGCTATCCAGGGGAGGAGTCTAGTGCTATTGAGTACTGATGGCCCAGTTAGCTCAGTTGGTATTAAAAGCAGTCATCGTATAAGCCAGAGGTACCTGAGTTGTAAACGATACCGGCCTCACTTTTCCCACTTGGTTTACTTCACTAACCGGCACCACTGGGTTCCTTCTTAGGCAAGACACTTTCCATAGCCTCGTCCGACTAATCTGAGAGTCGAGCGCTTTGAAGTCTGTACTCCAAGCATGTTAAGAACAGGGCCCTCTTTCTATATTGGGGGAATGGGGCCATTAGAGGGGGGAATTTTGCATCTATTTCAAAAGGAAATGGGATGGATATATCCATTTCTATAAAAAATGTTGTATTATAATCTATTAAAAATAACTTTTCATAATCCTTATGTATGTAAATAACCTACCATTTGCAGTAGAATCTCAACACTATACTATAAGGCTGTTAATATATTCTAACAATTTGGCATTGTGCGTCATGTTTATGTCGACACCGTATTATATCCGGGCATTTGCTGGGCAGCACTATATTCAAGTATTTTCCCCGGTATTCAGGTACCTTTATTTGATGGGGGGAAAAAGTATTAAAGTACCCCACGACAGGGGGCATGGCACCGAAATTCGGCCCCCAAAAATGTGAACCGAGGGCGCTGAAGAACCTATTCGATAGAGTATTACACGGTTCCCAGATTTTTTGTCTTTTATCCATCATCTGTCCGTCCATAAATATTTTGTTGTCAATATGTTTCCTTCCCTTCTCTCTTCTTCCAAGTAATGAGCTGGAATTTTCATATATACTGAAAGGAAAAAGAAACGCAGGGTGCGTATTTCCGCTATATATTGCATATACTGCACACTTAATTCCATATATATTCCAAGGAAATCCCAAGATGTTTTGTAAAAAAAAAAGTACAGTTAGTTAGAGAAAGGACACAACTGTGATGTTGTAGATGTTTTAATCACAGTACACGTTGTAACAAGAAATTCATAAATGCTGAAGTTCCTCTTTGAAAAATTGAGCCAATTCAGTACTGTATTTAATGTTAAGTGATTGCAACATTTAAAGCCTAAGTTTGCTCACCTGCTTGAGCCAAATGCACATTCTGACGATAATGAAACTTTAAAGGGGTAACCGTTGGTGTGTTCAGTGCTGTTAAAACCTTCTTTCTAAAAGGACAGGCCTAATGTCGCCCTGTACCATTCGATTAGCAGTATCATATTAAACATACAATATATAGCGGAAATACGCACCCTGCTGATGGTGCACAGCTTGTCAACAAAATGTACAGTTAAAATAAGTAAAGTTATTTACACTGCTGTCTTTGATGATACGGAGAAGCAGATCACACCAGGAAAACATGAACCATCAAGGATAGATACATTCAACATGTAGGTAGATGTTTGTTTTTTAAAAACTTGACATTATAATGTCATAACTATTTTCTGTACAGGTATAAGCCAAATCATATGCATAGATTATATGCATATAAAGAACTTTTTTTTTCCTCTTAGATCTGATGCACGTCACTGGATTTGTAAGCTTTGACTTTACTCTTTAGGCATTTAGTCCAAACATTAAGTGAAATATTTTGTTGTGACTTCACCCAAAAAGATGGAAATATTAATTTATAATATACGCAGTATTAACATTGATTTTGAGTTGTTATTACTATCGAGTCATATATATAGAGAATATTATGTCAGTGCCTTTTACTATCAAGTTTATTAGGCGAGGCTTAGAAAACATTATCCACATTTTTTGTATGAATTACTATTATAACCTATTTCTCAGAATGTTACGCTTATCGAGGACGCCGTCATGTTGTTGTTTTTTGTTTGTTTTATGACGTCAGGCAACGTTACGTGCATGACGTCGGATAACGTTACGTACAATAAACGCCGAGGGATTCCGCATTGACTTGCTCTATTGGTCAGTGCCCAATAAAGCAAAATTTAATAGGTCACCCCATTATTAGGCAGAAAAGTGCATATCTGCATGATAAATACAACTACGTCGAACGATGGTTCTCCAAAAACTGGAGGAATATACAAAACAAGAAAATGCATGCATCTAACTCTATTGCTTAAAGCATGGTGATTTCACGCAAGTAAAATAATGTTTGTTGTATTTTCAAACTTCTGCTATATAATTATAATAATATGTAAAACAGTATTTAATTCTCAAGCGATTTTCTACACTTCAGTGTTTTTATCACTGAAAACCCCAATTTTGTTTAGATTATATAGCTGCGTGCTGTATCTACAAATGAGGGAAAACCTACCGCTATGTGTCTGTGGCTTCATTGCTATAGTTGAATTTACCGACTTAATCTCTTATTTATGAAGTTTAGCAACACGTTGTCCACAACACGTTGTCCAGTAACAGTTTTTGGATGGGAAGCTCTGTCTGGAGTCTAGTAGTCCGCGATGCATATTGGGATTTTGTTTGGCTATCGCACTTAAAAAAAAGAATGAGACCAAATAAAATAATACAGTGTATACTGTAACATTGTTCGAAATAAATTGTTGGGAATTCGGCTTTTATTTTATTTTTTTGCTTTTTTTTTATTTCATTTTTATTAATGAAGATTTGAAGCTTGAAACAATTAGACATCAATTTATTTGATTGGCAGAACCCACTGTGTACAGAAAAAGGAGTCAGTCGGGTTTCAGTAAACACGCATATTATTTTATTTGGCCTGAGCATATGTATATCTATTTTGTTCTGTTAGTTTTAATTTTATGGATATGAAAGCTGGTATCAGCTGTCATTGTAATAATAATTGTAGTAGCAGCTGCAGATCACCAATATATTGATCTTAGCTACAGTGACACTTTAGTGTCAAGGGACTGGAGGCTGTTTTGGACATCAATTAGTGATTTAATTACCAATTTTTATTTATTGACCGATAATTTACGATTTTAAATTACTGTTATCAACCATGCATAATTCCCAAGTTACTGTTAGCAAAGCGAGTCATAAATAGGTGCAACAAGGAATTTCCATTGATTATCTAACATTTGAAAGTTCAAACAATCAGAATAGTCCCTATCATCCAGACACACTCAAGCTGAATGCTAGCGAGCATCTGGACTCGTGGTTCATTAAAATGTTTGACAGCTAAAATGAGCCAAACGTCAAAACTGACTACGACGTGACTGCAACATCAAAGTGCACGTTGTATTACGTGCAACATGAGTTTCAGCATTCTTATTAAAAATACAATACACTTTTTTTTTTGTAGTTTCTAAAAACATGATAACATCAATATTATGAAGACTTTGTTTTGGGGCAATTTTATTACACAATATTGCCCGTAACATCACATAATTTTTGACACTGTCGTGACTTTGGGAATGGTTTCCATAACAAACTGACATTGATCAACTATTTTTCATTATGATGTCACACATTTTGTAGAAGCTTTATTCCAGACTATCATAATGGACTTCTTTGAGGGAAGTCTCACGGGAGGTCTGGATTGCCATATTGAATGATGATCATTGATGACATTGATGTTTTGTAAATGACTGAAGGCAATGTGTGATTTAATGCTGATATGCCAAAATATTTGTATTTTAACCCTTAACACGCTAAGCACGACTGTAGTAGCGGGTAACTCGCAGGCTGATCAGGGTTTACGATGTCTGGCTGCTGATCAGTTTTAATTTAAAAAAAGAACAGTCCATTATATATGTGTAGATGGTTAAGGATCAAAGAAACTCCAATATGTTTTCAAACAACATTCAGATCGTAGAATGCCTAGTCATAAGATTCACATGGCATGTGTAGCCCTTAGGTTTATAGTCCCAGGTTTGTAGTCCCATTGTTACAGTACAGAATATTATAGAGTGTGGACTATTAAGCCACAGAGTGGGGAGTTTTGTCTGCATCGAAGCTCCATCATTTAGCCCTCCTGTCCAAGTATTGCGTGATGGTGATGACACGGGGAAAGTTGCTTGGTGAGATGGTGTTATTTGATAGGCAGCTGAGTATTTAATAAAGCTATATAAAATATGATAATCGTTAAAATGGCTTTGAAAGTCACAGACAGTTTGGATTATGCTGGTGCTGCAAAATAGAGATGTTGAGTGGGGAAGATATGAAGAAGACACTTAAATGTCCTCTGTCATGCATGCACATTATAAAACTGCTTAGAATACCGTATAATCCCTTGTAAACATACCTCGCCCTACCATTTTTTCAGAAATAAATGTTTTAAAACTTACCAAAGATGCAAGTTAATCCGTTTCATTCACAATAAAACATACAAAATCACTAGAAAACTTAAAATACAATGCATTAATTGATTGATTGACATGTGGACTTTGGTTTTCTTGGTAAGGAAAATCATTAAATAATGTCTGATTTAAAAGTTAAATTATGTATAAGTAGTCTCAAATAAACGCTTCCCTTTTTAAAAATGTTGGATATCAGTGAAACAGACGTTTTTAGTTGTAAATAAAAAACAACTTACTTTTCAAAATCAGTTGAGAAATAAAAAGTTTATGCACGAAAACTGTTTTTGATGGGGGCATTTTCAATGCAAAATTCTGCTGCATGAACGATTTGAAAAAGATGTTGTTTTTTTAACTGTTTTTTTTCAAAAAAGGTTTTAAATTGTTGGATATTCTTAAATTAAGACAACCTGTAAATTTTATAGCAAAATATGAAAGTTATCTGAAGTTGTATGAAATTTCTTAATTTTCTGCTGTCCCACCAACAAGGAATTTATATGTACATGGAAAAGGCACCACAAAAAATAATTTGGGCTGTAAAATATTTATTTCTCAACTGGTTTTCAAACTAAGGTATTTTTTATTTAGGCCAAAAAAAGGGTCTGTTTCTGGTCTTTTCCCCAAAAAAATTAGGGTAGGTAGGATTTTTTTTTGATTTTTTTTGTTTTTGTTTAGAATTAATCCTTACTATACTATTTCAAATCAAGAACATCAAAAGCATATTTTCTTGAACATATTACATAATATGAGTGTTACACAAAATGCCTTAAAAACCTAAAACAGATCATTTTTTAGGGTCGGGGCCTTAAAAATAGGATCGGTCGGAAGACCAGAAACAAATCTTTTTTTTTTTGGCCTTACTACTAAAAATACCAGTTCTAATGATAATTGATGCACGTATTACTTAAATGGCTCAGTCTACTGCAGAAAAACCTTTGACTTAAACAATCGCTCCGAACAATAGTGAAATTATGAAGCTATTTGAATTAGATGTTTTAAAGACCCACCTTGTGTTATCCTCAGTGAAAAAACACTTTGTTGGATAAACTACCTATTCCTACTCATGATTAGGTACTACTTTTACCACTGCGTGACTGCAGGGGGAAATGAGGTAAATCTGAATTGTATAGCTGAACACCTATTGCCAGATAATTGATATATACCTTTACCTGTGGATTAATTTACCTGTTCAAAGTTTTCTACATCATCAGATAAAATTTTATTCTAGCTTTTCACAGATATTGCAAGGTGTGAATTGTAAATATCTATTGTTGTGTATTGATTTCGATTTAAATAAACATAAATTAATGATAAACATGTTCATGAAACAAAACATGGCTGGAGAACTTTAACATTCATACATTGTACAAACTCATAAATATAATTAAAAAAATATAAAAATAAAATGCCTGGATAAGCAGTGGCCATATTCTTGCCTGGGAACCATACAGGGCATATTAAAAGGAAGAATGAGATTGCTTTTTAGGTTACTGGGGTCAAGGTCACTGCTACTATAAATAGAAACAACTCTGCAAAACTTTTCATGGAATTTCCATGTTTCTTGTTTGACAGTGTTCCATAATTTAGATAAGTATTTAATGGAACTTAGTTTGTTAAGTTATTTTTGTCTTATTCGGTAACCAAAATGTGACATTTGATGGATTTGTTGATAACAACAAATTTGTTTTCACAGAAATCTAGTTGGGCTCCAGAGGTTGTGTTGTTTTTTATGCAAAATTATATATTTTTTATTTTTGTCGATCTTCTTTTACTTTTATTGTGTGTGTTTTTAGCAGAGCTTATGGGATGCCGAGTTGTCCGTCGTCCGTCCGTCATCCGTCTGTCGTTAACTTTTGTCTCGTCAAGACGATAGAGCCTTCATTTTTCATCTGATCTTTACCAAACTTTACCAGATTGTTAATGTCAATGAAAGCTCGGACAATTTCGAAAACCAGCCAAATCGAACCAGTAACAGCAGAGTTATGGCCTTTGATTTAGTTAAAAATGCTATCTTTTTGCCTCGTTAAGACGATAGGGCATTCATTTTTTATCCCGGATTCAATCCTCCGTGGTGCCACTGAATTTCGTCGATGTGTTCTTGGGCAAGACACTTTACCTTAGCCTCGTCCGTCGGATGGGAATGTAAACCAGGCGGTCCCGTGTATCGATCTATCCTCCGAGCACGTTAAAGAACCATAGGAATCTATTCAATAATAAGAGTAGGGCACGGTTCCCGGATTCCTATGTATCCTTCCCCTCTCTCTGGGGCGGCTCTAAATAACCTATACTGTGTTGATGAGCCGTTAAACAGCATTCAATTCAATTCATTTTTTATCCAAACTTTACTAAACCTTACCAGATTGTTAATGTCAATAAAA
This sequence comes from Cyrtodaria siliqua, assembly GCA_037043455.1. NCBI lineage: Eukaryota > Metazoa > Mollusca > Bivalvia > Adapedonta > Hiatellidae > Cyrtodaria > Cyrtodaria siliqua. Next base: position 79,213 of record JAWPHD010007077.1, on the reverse strand, counting down.
GCTCAGATAAGTTTGACAACCAACCAGATCGGACCAGTAACAATGGAGTTATGGCCCTTGATTTTTGTTAAAAATGCTATATTTTGCCTCGTTAAGACGATAGGGCCTTCATTTTTCATCCGATCTTTACCAGATTGTTAATGTCAATGAAGGCTCGGACAACTTCGAAAACCAGCCAGATCGGACCAGTAACAGTGGAGTTATGGCCCTTGATTTAGTTAAAAATGCTACATTTTGCCTCGTTAAGACGAAAGGGCCTTCATTTTTCATCCGATCTTTACCAAACTTTACCAGATTGTTAATGTCAATAAAAGCTCGAAAGAGTTTGAAAACCAGCCAGATCGGACCAGTAACAGTTATGGCCCTTCAATGCTTGATTTCATTAAAAATGCCTTGTTAAGGCGATAGGGCCTTCATTTTACATCTGATCTTTACCAAACTTTACCAGAATTTTCTTTTTATCTTTTTATTATGTTTTATTTTCTTTAAAAAAAATTTTTTTTAATTTTTCTTTTAATTTTTTTAAAACGTTTTTTTTAATTTTTTTTTTTATTATCTCTACTGGCCAAGTTTGAAAACCAGCCAGATCGGACCTGTAACAGCGGAGTTACGGCTCTTGATTTATTTAAAAATGCTATATTTTGCCTCTTTAAGACGATAGTCACTCGCTTCATTGATGTTATAAGAGCCATATTAGCAAGTAGAGCATCCACAGGCCCTGTTGGGCCTCTTGTTTTTTAGAATAATTCAGAACGGTTCATAAGCCAATTATTGATTAACACATAGAAAAGTTTAGTCTTGTTAATAATACCATTTTTGTGTCGCCTTTTTTCTTTGTCGTCAGTCAGTCCATCACGAAACTTAAAGTTGGCTATAACTTTCTCATTTCTTGATATTTCTTCATCAAACTTTCAACATACACTCATCATGACAACATCAACATGACCACTAAAATATACAGGTCAAGGTCAAACTGAAGGTCATTAAATGGGTTAAATACTATTTTTTTCCTCACGATAACTTAGTCAGGCTAGTTTATCAGGGTCCAAAAAAACTTGTTATACTGACAAAGTGCTGACAGACGACCACACGTGTTCCGTGGAACACCCGTCTAGTGTGAATTGCAATTTTTGCATTGTCAGTTTTTCGTGATTTCATGAATATGAGATAATCACCCTCTCTAGGGGAATTCTGGAAATTCAGATTGGACTTTCTGGATTGAGACATTTATGTTTTATTAATGGACATCACGAATGTCTGTTGCATGCTGTACGTCGTGATTGGTTTTTCTGCAAATCTATTTTCCCTCAAGCTTTAAAAGGACACATGACAATCACATGACAATCACATGAGACAATCACAGGGGGCGTCCGTGGCCGAGTGGTAAGAGTCTCGGACTTGCAATCACTTGCCCCTCACCGCTGTAGGTTCGATCCCTCAGGGGCCTAGGAATCTTTATGTGAGGAAGCTATCCAGCTGGCTTGCGGAACGTCGGTTGTTCTGCCCAGGTGCCCGCCCGTGCACGAAAATTGCCCGGAGGGGCACCTGGGGTCTTCCTCCACCAGTAGAAGCTGGAAAGTCGCCATATGACCTTAGCTGTTGGTGCGACTATAAAATCCAATTCAGTTCAGAGACAATCACATGACAATCACATGAGACAATCACATGACAATCACATGAGACAATCACATGACAATCACGAAGTATTTATCAAGCATTAAACATGTTAAAGGCACTAACCCGCCAAATAACAGCAAAATGACACTACAAAATTGTTTATCCAAACCCTATCCAAGATTGAATATTCTTAAAATGAATTATGAACTCTTATTCGACGTTCCCAGTTTTGAGTTTTGTCTTGGTCGGTTTAAGCCATCGATAGTGTTTACAGAGTTTGGATTTTCAAAATATGTAATATGTACATGTAAATATATAATATAACTCGTCGTCGGTAGGTTTAGAGACTGCATACATCAGTTGTAAACTTTGCCAGTTGATTGCGGGACAAGGACTTTAAGTTTAGCACCTTACTTAACATTTTCACTTCAAACCTGATAGTATAAATGGTAATGCAATTTGAAGTTTGCGATTAAAAGATAAAATTCTAAGATTTTCAATGAGTGATTTTACAGTCTTAGAATTTTGGACCGTAAAACCAACCACAAGCTGTCCCAGATTAAAAATCTTCCCTTAAACTCGCGCTTCTCATAGAAGTAACAACTACAACACATTCCTGATAAATATGTATATATTTATTGGTATGAGCTGCTGAACGACTGACTGACGGTATTAACATTAATTAATAAACACACTTCACATTATACTTCATAATAAACACATATAGTGTAACCCATGTCAAACTCACTACACATCTGGATCAGCCTATTATTTCACATGATGGCATACGCCAAACCTTGCGTAAATGTGTACGTTACACACATATGCATATAAACCTGAATAGCTACGGTAATACAGCCCGTTTACAAAAAATTAACACACACACTATTTATCCACTGCTGAATAATCAAGGCAGATATTATTTATACAATACATCCAATTCAGTATTCTCTCTGCCATAACGCAACCATCAATGCTAATAATTTAATCATACACTGCATTATATACCTGTTATTAATTCTAAATTGTAACATGTTGTCCTTATTGCACCAGATCCATCAATCACATCATACTTTTAACAGAGCACCATCAATGAGATACCAAGCCGTCCGCGAAAAACCCACCTTAAACATGGGAAACATGTATCCGAAAACCATGCAAAGCATCTCTCAGGATAAGACCTCGGACTATGCCTTTAACAATTAAAAGTACGTTTCAATTATCAATGAAACCGATACAACCGGACAACATCATTATCCTGATTTTTTTTTAAAATATAACCGTGTGCCCTGGTCAGTCGTCCAACTCTGAATGACAAACTTATTACCAATGCTACATAATAATAATAATAATCCACTCTACTGAGTGCGCCCCCTATGAGAATTTCTCAAATCAAGTGAAAGTATTTATCATCTAATGTGTTTCATTCAACCGCCAATAAATACATTTAGCATGGTTAGCTCTTCCATTTAAATGCCAGAAATATAAAGTAAAATCATACACACACTGTTGTTTTCTATGAAAACTCAAATTCATCAGTAAAGCGTCATTTTGTTGACATCATCCAGTGACGTCATTAATGTTACAACATTATGTGACGTCACATAATTTCAGACAGAAAATCCTGTGTTTTACAGTTGCAAATTTGAGACGTTGGTCAATAGAGTAATGATTTACATAATAGTTGCATTAGAATTTATCTTTGTTATTCTATGTTTTAAATATATTATAAGTATCTAATTAGTCAAAATAGGTAGCATGTAACAATATTTTTTTCCGAAATATTCAAATAATTATTAACAATAATTTGCATATTTGCACATATATGCATATATTTGCAAATATGCAAGTTTTGTACATGTAGGAAAACTAATGTGACTGCAATTAAAAAAAAAATAATTGCCGTGTGTCCCTTTAAAGACACATTTCCCAACTGAATGTAGTCGTTGAAAAATCATGGATAGCATGCTTTTTAACTGCTTACTTCTCGCTGACTGATTACCACAGCGACATTATATTGAGGCCCCATCACAGTTTTTATCTATTCATTTACTATTACCTTAGTTTTTGATATAAAATATATTGTAACTAAAAACACTAGATTGTTTATTATGGGGAGCATATAGTCTCCGCTTTTTCCGTCCGTCCGTGTGTTCGTCCGTGCGTCGCACTTTTTGTCCGGAGCATAACTCAATAAGTATGCTTGATTAAAGTTTGTGTGAATGATTAGGACAATGAGACGGAGTGCAGTTCATAGGAACCATAACTCTAGCTTCACTACTTTTTTAATTATCTCCCTTTTTTTGAAAAATCTTATCAGGAGCATAATAGAGTTCGGTATGGATTCATTTTGAATAAGGAAGCATTCACACTAAACATTACTTTTTTCTGTGTAACTTTCGGGATGCATCCATCGGTTCTACCGATTCTTTTGGTGTTATTATTAATATCAGAAAACAAACAACAACACACTAACTAGAAGTGATAATTTTACTGCACCATATATTAATTATAGGTCCACCTATGGCTTGCTTGCAGAACAGGTGTGCCCGTGCATGAAAAAATGCCCACTTTGCACCTGGGGTCTTGAACTCCACCAATAAAAAGCTGGAATGTCGCCAAATGACCTTAGCTGTTGGTGCAACTATAAAATCCAGTTTAATGAATTCATATAAGATTTGGTTGAATTCCGACAAGCAGTTTCTGAGAAAAAGTCGTCAGAAGCAAAAGATAACGACGACGACGGACAGACGACGGACAGACAACGGACGGACGAAGAGTGATTCCAAAACATCACACTGAGCCTGCGGCTCAGGTGATCAAAAACACTGACAGATGACAACGATTTTTGAATTTTGAAGTCTCGATGAGTTTCTTGCATTTGAGATTGACTAAAACATGGCAGAGAAGTAACTGATAATAGAGTATATTGTGCTAAAAATACAAAAACTATTAAGTGTTTAAGAAAATCCATCTATACATAGTTGTTTCAACATATATACAAGTGCACATAAAATGCAAAACGGTTATAATTTTTACTACATTATTATACACTCTTTATGGGACGGGCCTCATCCTTTGACAAAAAACTAATAATCTCAATTTCCTTGTGCAAATGTATTTCTAACAGCGATTTACGGTTCCCTATAGAAATTCTCTCCCCCCCCCCCCCCCCCCCCCCCCCAAATACAATAGGCTCGAAATGTGTCTTTAAGCCATTTCAATATTTTCTTCAGAAAATACCTGTCATCATATGATTCAATATTTAATTCTTTTTGCCATGCTGTTCAGAAGAATGCTTCTAATGATGATGGAGTTAACCGTTAACCCGCTAAGCACGACTATAATACTATAATAGCCTTTGTGTCCATTGTAAACCCAGATCAGCCTGCGATTAACTAGCTGTTGATCAATCAACTTCCCACAAAACACTCCTTTGCCACATAAATGGAATGGTCTTAATTCAAAGAAAGTACAGTCCATTATATATTTGTAGCGGGTTAAGGGTTAACCTGGAACCAAGTACTAAGTGGATATCTTGATTTTGAATCTGCTAAACTGTGAAAATGAAATGTTTGAAATAGCTTTAATCATTATAAGTCAGCATTGGCGTAGCTCTGCCTTGGTATGCCCTGTAGGCCCGGGCCTACGCCTAATTTTCAGAAATAGAAAAATTAAAAATTCCAAAACTGCAATAAAAATCGGGGGGAGGGGTGGGGGCGGGGCTGTATAGGAGGCGAGGGCTGTATAGGAGGCGTAGTAACCAGAATAAAACAAAAATTGGGTGGGGGGGATGTCCCCGGACCCCTCTAGCATAATTACTTTAACTACGGGCCTATGCCATCAAAAAGGCCAAGCTACGTCCCTGGTCAGTGTTGTTGTTTGGCTGTTTTAAAGGCTATATTTATTTATTGGGCTATATTCCCAATGCCAAAACATATTTTTTCCTAATTTTGAGACAAAAATTCCCAATTGAAATAAAAATATAAAAATTTAAAGAATTGAATTGAATCGGGTTTTACAGTTGCACCAACAGCTGAGGTCATAATTATGGCAACTTTCCAGCTTCCACTGGAGGAAGACCCCAGATGCCCTTCTGGGCAATATTCGTGCACCAGCGAGCGCCTGGGTGGAACCAACGATGTTCCTCAAGCCGCCAGCTGGATAGCTTTCTCACATAAAGATTCCTAGGCCCCTGAGGGATCTACAGCGGGCAAGTGATTTCAAGTCAGAGACTCTATCGGCCACGGCCCCACGACCCTCAAAATTTAAAGGAAAAGAAGCCTTAGTGTGACAAGTATCGAGTCTAAAACGCTTTTAAATACGTCTGTTGACCGTAGTGTACTGAAAACAGTATCAAAGATACAATTATAAATTAATGTTTTACTGCATTTTTTCGCAATTTTATGAAAAATGCCAATCGCTACGATGTGGATCATGTTCCAAAAGTATAGAAAAACAACTCTGATAATGGAAGTTAATTATTTCCAATCTGCCGATCTGCTCCTGCCAAGCATGAGCTATATAATGTTATTATACAGTTAACATACAATAACAAAAATCCATATTGGAGATTTAATTGTATAATGACACTTTTGTTGTTCTAGTTCATCCAAAGTATTCAGATATTTAGCTTGAGATTTCGAGGAAAATGCAAGCTATTTTACCTGCGTCGGAATGGTTAACCTTTTATGCTGAACTCACATCTCTGAAATTCAGTGGAACTTTGCTTTCATAATTATGTGGAACTCATACAGACAAGACTAAGTGCCATAACACTTAATGAATTTTGTCATAATAAAGCTTTTGCGCACAATATGACCTATTTATGTGTCGCCATTCATTCATTCATTCATAATAAAGCCCCTTTTTGTATCGCCAGCATAGCATGGCAGACACTTAGGGTTCACTTTGTCCGTCGTCGTCATCCGTCCCACTTTAACCTGCAACCTAACCTTGGCCATAACTTGAAAAGTATTTGGCCTATGTTCATACAACTTCACACACATTTTCATCTTACCGCAAGGAATGTTGTTAAACATGTCCAATAATGTTATGTTTTGCCTGTTTCTATAGTTAGATTGTACTTGCTGAAATAAGCACACAGCAGGCAAAACACAAGTGTTCCATGGAACACCCTTCTTAGTTTAACTTAGAATTTAGAACATGCATATTTTTCATTTTTGTCTTGCCTTTTCGAAGAAAAAAGGAGACATGGGTGTTGCTTTTCCTGCGGCGGCGAAGGCGATGGCGAAGGCATCAACATTCAAGTTCTGCATTTAGGTCACTTTTTCACAAACTGTATGCACTTTCACACTTTGCTTATAGTTGTATCTTGGGTGTTACATTGCAACATGACAAAGCAAATGTGGAAGTGACCTTAACCCGCCAAGCAAAGGGCAGATAACTTAATAATTTTTACCTTCAACTTTTGCATTTATGTAAATTTCTCACAAACTGCATGCACTAGACCTTTCAAACTTTGCTTATAGTTGTATCTTGGGTGGTACATCGCAGCATGACAAAGCAAATGTGTAAGTGACCTTGACCCTAAAAGCAAAGGGCAGATAACTTAATAATTTTTACCTTCAACTTTTGCATTTAGGTCACTTTTTCACAAACTGTATGCACTAGACTTTTCAAACTTGAGCTTATAGTTTTATCGAGTGGTACATTGCAACATGACAAAGCAAATGTGGATGTAACCTTGACCCTTCAAGCAAGGGACAGATAACTTAATAATTTTTACTTTCAACATTAATTTTGCGTTTAGGTCACTTTCTCACAAACTTTATGCATTACACCTTTCAAACTTCACTTATAGTTGTTTTTTGGGTAGTATATCACAATGTGTCAAAAAGCAAATGTGGATGTGACCTTCACCCACCAAGCAAAGGACAGATAACTTTAATTGTTATATTTACATCATTTTCTTATGAACTATTATATAAATTAGGCACTAGATGCTTTAAACCTAGTTTATAAAGACAAAACTTTCTATCTTTACACAGTTGTGTCTTGGGTAGTGCATCTTTTTGAATGCATGGATTTCATCTAAATATTTGAACTAGTCATATTCCAAAACTCAATTGACAGAAAACTTTGAACCTTGGCACTCACTTTCATCATCGTAACACAACCATAATATGGCAAGTAACCTAACTATTGTCATGCATTTGACGAGATTTATCCCTCTTTTCAACTTAGATTAAAAACCTAATTGACAGACAATTTTGAAACTTGGCATACATGTTCGTGACATACATGACAGAGTTTAATACGGTGTTCGTAACACAGATGATCTGTGACTATAAAATCCAATTCAATTCAATTCAATTTGGTTGAAAAAAATAATCTGATTCTTTGTTGTTATTGTGCTTTGAACAAACTTCACTGCTTCAAAACTGATGAAGTTGTGTCTATCGCTGAATTTATTATCCCAATTCCTCTCGGTATATCAAAGCTAATGCTGCATTTGTAATAAACTATACTGACGAGATAAAGAAACGCCTCATCGGGAATTTCCGCTATATATTGTATATACCGCACACTTAATGCCACATAATATTCCAAAGAAATCCCAAGATGTTTTGTAAAACAAAGTTGCAGTTGGTTAGAGAAAGGACACAACTGTGATGTTGTAGACGTTTTAATCACAGTACACTTTATAACAAGAAATTCAAAATATTGAAGTTCCTCTTTGAAAAATTGACTATTTTAGTACTGTATTTGACGTAAAGAGATTGCAGAAATTTGCATCCTAAGTTTGCTCACATGCTTGAGCCAAACAGATACTCTGCCAATAATCAAACTTTGAAGAAATACTATTTGCTGTGTTTTGTGTTGTTTTAGTATTTTTTCCGAAAAGACTAACAGCAGCATAGGGTACATACAATATATAGCGGAAATTCCCGATGAGGCGTTTCTTTATCTCGTCAGTATATATTCAGAGTTATGTCAAGTAAAAAATCTAATATTATTGTAATTTCTATGGTCCTATCCTTAGCCTTGTGTAAATTGTCACCAAGACAGTTTGTATGAATGCCAATTTTGATTATTGGATTTCTACTGAGTGCTCACAGAAGAGTTCCAGACGACAATCCTTAAAGACAAGTAGCAGAAGGGTGATCTGTTTCTGCAGAGGAGTTAATATTGTTGTCTGCTACTGGCTTTTGTGGGATTTATTGTACCATATGGAGCACTCAATGTCAGAGTTTTAAAGAGTGTTTGGAATATAAATCACTTCTGCAAAGGAGATAATTTGATAAAAAGGCACTAGGGTATAATTTGTTTATTAATTATTTTTGTCTTAATTGACAGCAGATGCTCTGCATTAATTACCTTATTTATTGGCATGTCAGCTTTGCAAGACCCTGATATTTGTGGTCATTTATCTAGTGCAGGCTGGGATAATTGTATGGAATTAATAGGAGTGAAATGTATTATTAATATCTTGTCCATATGTTAATGGGACACATATTAAGGCTTTACAATTAGCATATAGATTTTGAGTTTTAATCTGCTTGTATATATTTAATAATTACGGAAATGAAATGTGGAGTTTACCGATTTTTATTCGTTATTCCATCAAAGATTTGAATATTTTATTGAGGCACTTTACTCAACAATTAGAAACAAACACAATACATGTATGTTATATTAACATTCATTTGAATAATTTTCTGTTGCCAATCTTTTTTTAAAAAATAGCATTCAATTTAAAATAAACTTCACATTTCAAGTAGGCAAAGCTACTGCACATGCATTCAAATTTTGTGAATATGGCTACAGTATGTTCCCCTATAAACGCCCCAAGGGGCATTGCATTTTCCAAATGTGTGATCTCACCTCGCAATCTCGCCTCAGTTTCTCTTCTCATATTCTCGCCTCGCATTCTCACATCACGTTCTTGCAGTGAATTATTGCTTTCTCATTCTATCCTGCATAGCATAAGATTTTCAAACGCACCACTGTAATATATGGATAATTCCAAACTGCTTTGATTACCAGCAGACTGTACTTTGGGAATATGGATAATTCCAACCTGTTCTGATTTCCAGCTGGCTGTACTTTGGGCAAATGGACTATTCCAACCCGTTTCGATTTTCGAGCAGGCTGTACTTTGGGCAAATGGATTATTCCAACCTGTTTTGATTTCCAGCAAGCTGTACTTTGGGAATATGTATAATTTAATTCAAACTGTTTAGCCGGCTGTACTTTGGGCAAATGGATTATTCCAACCTGTTTTGATTTCCAGCAGGCTGAACTTTGGGCAAATGGATTATTCCAACCTGTTTTGATTTCCAGCAGGCTGTACTTTGGGCATATGGGTAATTCCAACCTGTTTTGATTTCCAGCAGGCTGTACTTTGGGCAAATAGATTATTCCAACCTGTTTTGATTTCCAGCAGGCTGTACTTTGGGCATATGGGTAATTCCAACCTGTTGTATGTTCTAACCTGTTTTGATTTCATTTCACCAGCTGAAGACGAAGGTTGAAATGAAATCAAAAATGTTTGCATATTCTCTTACATCCTAGCTGCTGAAAATATTTGTACCAAAATCCTTTGTGATATAAAAAAATAATTATAAATTAGATGCTTCACGGCTGTGTCATAGTCAATGGTAGAGTGTCTGCCTTGCATGCAAAAGGCCATGGGTTCAATTCCCGTCCTTGTCACACCAGAGATTTCGTAAAAATGATACTAGTCCAGTCTGGCAGCACTATAAAGTTGTCCATTGAGCTCACTGCTGCAAGTAGACACAGTTATGAGTGACATCACTGACAGATTTTAAAAGCAATTTTAACTCATGCTAGTCTGACAAACTACATGAACTAGAAGAATCAATCATGGAACTTCTGGGTTGGTACCAGTGTATTAGCCAGCCAACCGTGCAGCCGTGTTTTGCACGGCCGTTTTGAAAAATCGTGGCCAATATTTGAAAAATAACACAGAGACCCCATCTTGTCGCATTTGTTTTGGTCATTCATCTTGTTAAGTTTGTTGTGTTGCCTGCTTAGCATGGCAGACACTTTGGGATCACTTTGTCCGTCGTCCGTCATTGTCGTCTTTTGTCCGTCGTTGTCGTACGTCCACCACACTTCAAACTGCAGCCTAACCCCAGTCATAACTGAAAAGTATGTGACCTAGGTTCATAAAACTTCACATGTCTTCATCTTACCTCAAAGAATGTTGTTACACAAGTCGGTAGCGATATGCCCCTTTTTTATAAAACCTATAACATGCATCCTCAGCTGATAACTTGGCAAAATATTGACCTATGGTCATGCATCTTCTACAGTTCTTCCTTATAAGTATTCAGTGACATTCACATGTCCAGTAACTCTGATTTTCATTTCAGCAGAGTTGTGCCCCTTTTCATAATATTTTAAAATGCAACCTAACCTAGCTCATAATTTTGAAAAAAAATAAAAATCTGGGCCCCGTTTTATTAAACATCTTACGATAAGGCTCAAATTTTAAAATCGTTCACATTTTAACATCTAAGCATTCAATTCTGACAATTATGTGTGCATTATGTGCAGAAATATGAAATGTATAAAAAATGAAATGAAATTTTGTGAATTGTAAATCAAAGTAAAGAATTTAAGAAATTAACTTACGATCAAAACAGTCATAAGTTGTTTCATAAATCCAGGCCCAGCTCCATAATTCATGAAAGATTCAAGGATTTATTGTAAGATTGTCCTTGCTGAAATGAGAACACAAGTGTTCTGTGGGACACCCTTCTAGTGTTTAACTCTGTATCACAATAGAACACAAGCCAAAGTTTGGTTGTAATTGCAATTTTGTCTTGTAATTTGGTGGAACACCTTTTTGTCATGACGTTGACCGATTTATTTTATAAATGAAATGCAGTAGGGAGTTTGTCAAAGAATCCGTCCATGTTAGCACTCTTATCAGTGACTAAAATTCTCAGTTTGTGTCAGTTACTGACAATGCTCTGCAGAAAAAAAGGAGACATTCAGTGATTTCCTCGGAAGACTTGTTATAACTTTTATGTATCTAAACTGTTTATTTGATTTCTCTCAGGTTTTGACGACTTCCGCATTTTGGAACAATACAGAACATGGAGCGAGGGTTTGTTTACATTGTATTATGTTTATATTGTATAGTATTCTTGCATGTGGTTTTCTCTTGCAAATGTTTGTTAACATTTTGTTTGAACAACTCCATAAACATGTGTATAAATTGGGAAAACAGCATACATTTTGCAAATACTTAAATAATAAAAGAAACACACTGAGTTTCTTATAAATTCCCCTTTGATATGAAAACAACACAAAATTCCCCTTCCTGAGGGCCCTGGCCCCAGTTCCCTAAATGCTGACTAGTGCCCTGACTTCTAATAATTCTTTGGCACCAAATCAAGAAAATACTATTTAAAGCCTTAAAATTTACATAACATAAAAATTATTAGGGTCTAGAAAAGATCAGTCAGTGAAAACGATGCTGTATTATAGCAGACTAGTGATATGCAGATTGCTTTGGCATTTAGTGTCGGATTGAGCGGACTGGAATTATGTTCTCTGTAAACGACATATTTTCATACTTATCTTGATCAAACATGGCATCAGTGTTCTCCCGTAACATGGCTCTGACAAATCCCAGATGGTTTTGTAGAAGATCACTAAAAAATGTCAAGAATTAAAATTTGAAGCATTTGCAAGAGAAGCCCATTTTCAGTTTGTGTGTTGTGCATTGCAATAATAAATGCATGTTATGTATGACATGTATTTATGCATTGACATTCCCTTTATGTTCTGCTGTGACATACCTTTTGCTGTGGCATACCTTTATGTTGGGACATGTATTTATCATGTGACATGCCGTTATGTTTTGGTATTCCTTTATGCTGTGACCTTCCTTTATGCTGTGATATGTCTTTTATGCTGTGACATTCCTTTATTCTGTGATGTATCTGTGCATGTGGCGTTTTGAATGCTTTTTGACATTCTTATTATTGCAATGTGACTGTGACATCTCTGTTTGCTGTGACATTCATTTTTGTTGTGACATGTGTATGTTTGTGTTGTGGAGTTCAATTTATGCATTGTGACATTCCATGAATTTCACTGTGGCATTATTTTATGTTGCACAACATTTCTTTAAATTTGGACATTAAATGTTAAACATTTTAGTTTGGTATACGCTTCTTTTATATCCTCTGGTTATGGTTTATTTTCAATAAAACATTTAAAATCAATATATCAGTTTACCATGGAATTGCCTCTTGTTGTTATCTATCTACCTGGGGCTGACCTATAAGGTTGATAGCAACCACATACATGTATAACCTGTACTGATAACTACAGTACATGTATGATAAGAACAAGATCCAGAGCTTTGGACAAGCAAATATATTTGATGAACATTTTCAGGGTGTGCACAGACTCTGAAAAACAGGGGAAATGGGGGGTGAGGGGAGAAAAAAAGAATATCTGCAGGGAAAAATCAGGGAATTTGAAAAAACCCGAAGCAAACATCAGGAAAAAGTCAGAGAATTTTATTTCTTACACAAAATAAAAGCTAATGCTATTGACACTCTTAAAGCAGAAAAAAAAGAAAAATTTAATCATAAAAAATATGTTGTTTTATATGAAAATACTTTTCCATATTAATACATCAATTACCGGTATAAACAATTTGAATATTAAATAAAGGCACATTTAAAGATGCAGAAAAAAATCTATATATCATATATAATGTGGTATTTGGTGGTGAAGGTACGACTATAAGGGCAAGATAGTAACTTGGCAAAGTATTGACCTATGGTCTGGAAACTTTATACAGTTCTTTCTGATCAATTATCCAATGCAGAGTTATGCCACTTTTTATAAAACTTTAACATCAGAAAAAAAATCTGCTCCATAATTCTATATTATGTTAAAAAAGCTAGTTTATACATTAACTTTAGAAGATTACGTTGATTTTTACCATATTTGGGTTGAAGGGATCTCGAAGGGTAAAATTAATGCAAATTTTATTTTTCTGTTGATTTTCATCCATTTAGCATTTTCAGCTCTACTGGCCAAAGGCCATGCAAGCTTATTGAATGGCTCGTTGTCCATTTTGTACGTCCATTAGTTAACTTTTGTGAACATGATTACTTCACCGGTTGTAAACAATTTCCATGGCAAACACTTAGGCATCACTTTGTCCGTCATCCGTCGTACATCACACTTTAACCTGCAATCTAACCTTGGCCATAAGTTGGAAGGTATTTGGCCTGTGTTAACAAAACTTCACACACATCTTCACCTTACGTCAATGAATGTTGTTACACATGTCCAATAACTCTGTCTTTCATTTTGACTTAGTTATGCCCCATTTCATAAAACTTCAACCCGCAATCTAACCATGCTCACAACTAGCCACAATTTAAAAAGTATTTGACCTATGTTCATGAAATTTCACACACATCTTCACTAGCTGAAATCATGGCAGGTGGCGACACAAGTGTTCCCTAGAAGTGAACACCCTATAACTAGTCACATAATTATATGATGGCTATTTTAACAAGTAGAGCATCCGCATGCCCTCTTGGACCTCTTGTTACAGATTGTTTTAATTACATTTTCTAATGAAAACATTTTATTCAGACCCTGATTACAGTCTGAATGCAAACCGTTTACAGTGTAAAAGATAAAATGTTACATTAAAAGGACAGATGACAGTTGAAAAGTGAATAAATTACAATTTAAAATCTTTGTTTTCTTCACAGAATAGAAACAGAAATTTCTTAAAGACTAGAAGTAATGTTACCTTCCTTATATGATATTTGGAGTGTATTTTTTTATGATGTTTTGAAAGAGTTGAATGTGATATGAGATGAGGAGACTTACTTATTAATTTTGATTACAAGGAAGTCAAAATATTTCTTGAAGGGTTTCAAACCCCTTTAATATACGGACAATAAAAAATACCCGAGTAGTCACACTATAAAAAAAAACACATTCGTTCTCACCAACCAAAACAACCTGAGATATTCTGATAAAAATACATCAACATGTAAACATACTGTAAAATAACATTTCAAGGTTGAATATTGTATAAACTATTTAAGTTATTCACGTTAATAGATCTCTGTATTGAAAGAAATGAATTGTTGCATGATATTAACACATTTGGTGTTCCGAATTAGAGAAAGGTAAGAATTTAACATGTAATTTGATTGTGTAATAATGATGATTTTTTTAGCTCTACTGGCCAAAGGGCTTATGGGATAATGTCGTCCGTCCGCCCGCTAAATTTTGCCTTGTGAACACTCTAGGGCCTTCATTATTATAGATCTTTACGACTTTGCCAGTGTCTTTATATCAATGAAAGTCCAGACAACACTCGATCACCTTCATTTATTATTTGATCTTTACCAAACTTACACAGATTGTTAATATCAATGAAAGCTCAGACAAGTTCGAAAACCAGCCACATTGGATCAGTAACACCAGAGTTATGGCCCTTGTTTTTCTGAAAAATGCCATTTTCTGCCCTGTGAACACTCTAGCACCTTCATTTTTTTTTGATCTTTAACAAACTTGCACAGATTGTTAATATCAATGAAAGCTCGGACAGTTCGAAAACCAGGCAAATGGGATTAGTACCAGCAGAGTTATGGCCCTTGTTTTTCTGAAAAAAGCTATATTCTGTCTTCCTTTATTATTTAATCTTTACCAAACTTATACAGTTTGTTAATATCAATGTTAGAACAGACAAGTTTGAAAAGCAGCCACATTGGATCAGTAACACCAGAGTTATAGCCCTTGTTTTTCTGAAAAATTCCTTTTTCTGCCTTGAGAACACTCTAGCACCTTCATTTATTATTTGATCTTTACCAAACTTGCACAGATTGTTAATATCAATGGAAGCTCGGACAAGTTCGAAAAACAGCCACATTTTGTAAGTAACATCAGAGTTATGGACCCTGTTTTTCTGAAAAATGCCATTTTCTGCCTTGTGAACACTCTAGCACCTTCCTTTATTATGTGATCTTTACCAAACTTGCACCGATTTTTAATATCAACGAAAGCTCAGACAAGTTCGAAAACCAGCCACATTGGATCAGTAACACCAGAGTCATGGCCATTGTTTTTCTGAAAAATGCCATTTTCTGCTGCGTGAACACTCTAGCACCTTCATTCATTATTTGATCTTTACCAAACTTGCACAGATTGTTAATATCAATGAAAGCTCAGACAGTTCGAAAACCAGGCAAATGGGATTAGTAACAGAAGAGTTACGGCCCTAGTTTTTCTGAAAAAAGCTATATTCTGCCTTCCTTTATTATTTGATCTTTAACGAACTTACGCAGTGTGTTAATATCAATGTAAGCTCAGGCAAGCTTGAAAAGCAGCCAAATCGTATTAGTAACACTGGAGTTACGGCCCTTGATTTAGTTAAAAATGCTGTATTTTGCCTTATTAAGACTATTGGGACTAATGAAACAGGGATGATCATGCAGTACCAAATCTAGTTATGTATATCGTCACTGTGTTCCAGGTTCAATGATTTTTGGCAGTTATGGCCCTTTAAAGGATTTAATACACAAACTTTGTGCAGACTTTTTTCCTGAACCCCTGGACGGATTTCAGCGAAACTGCAGGGATGATCAGTATCAGGCCTAGTTTTGCATATCATCACAATGTTCCGCTTGAATGATTTTTGGCTGAGTTATGGCCCTTTAAAGGTTTTACTACACAGACTTTATCTGGACTATTTCTCTTGAACCCTTGCAGGATTTCAACTTCAACTAAACTTTGCAGGGATGATCAATACCAAGCCTAGTTATGCATGCCATTGCCGTATTTCGTTTGAAAGATTTTTGGCGGAGTTGAGGCCCTTTAAAGGTTTTAATACATACATTTTGTCAGGACTAGTTCTCCTGAACCCCTGGCCAGATTTTAGTGAAACTTTGCAGCGGAATTATTGCAGCAGAGCTTATGGGATGCCGAGTTGTCCGTCGTCCGTCCGTCGTCTGTTGTTAACTTTTGTCTCGTTAAGACGATAGGGCCTTCATTTTTCATCCGATCTTTAACAAACTTTAACAGGTTGTTAATATCAATGAAAGCTCAGATGAATTCAAAAACCAGCCAGATCGGACAAGTAACAGCAGAGTTATGGCCCTTGATTTAGTTAAAAATGCTATATTGCTAAATTTTGCCTCGTTAAGACGATAGGGCCTTCATTTTTCATCCTATCTTTACCACATTGTTAATATCAATGAAAGCTCGGACAAGTTCAAAACCTGCCAGATCGGACCAGTAACAGCGGAGTTATGGTCCTTGATTTAGTTAAAAATGCTATATTGCTATATTTTGCCTCGTTAAGACAATAGGGCTTTTGTTTTTCATCCTATCTTTGCTAAACTTTACCACATGGTTAATATCAATGAAAGATCGGACAAGTTCGAAAACCAGCCATATGGGACTAGAATCAGCGGAGTTGTAGCCCTTGATTTAGTTAAAAATGCTATGTTTTGCATCGTTAAGACGATAGGGGCTTCATTGTTCATCCGATCTTTACCAATCTTTATCAGATTGTTAATGTCGTTGAAAGCTCGAACAAGTTTGAAAAACAGCCATATCGAACCAGTAACAGCGAAGTTATGGCCCTTGATTTAGTTAAAAATACTATATTTTGCCTCGTTAAGACGATAGGGGCTTCATTGTTCATCCGATTTTTACCAAACTTGGTCAGATTGTTAATATCAATGAAAGCTTGGAGAAGTTCGAAAACCAGCCATATCGGACTAGTAACACCGGAGTTATGGCCCTTGATTTATTTAAAAATGCTATATTTTGCCTCGTTAAGACTATAGGGGCTTCAGTGTTCATCCGATCTTTACCAAACTTAATCAGATTGTTAATATCAATGAAAGCTCGAACAAGTTCGAAAACCAGCCATATCGGACAAGTAACATCGGAGTTATGGCCCTTGATTTAATTCAAAATTATATATTTTGTCTCAAGACGATAGGGCCTTCATTTTTCATCCGATCTTTACCAAACTTCATCAGATTGTTAATGTCTATGAAAGCTTGGTCAGGTTTGAAAAACAACCAGATCGGCCCAGTGACAGCAGAGTTATGGCCCTTGATTTTGTTAAAAATGCTATAATTTGCCTCGTCGTACGATAGGGCCTTCATTTTGCATCTGATCTTTGCCAAACTTTACCAGCTTTAACGACTGTCATTTTAGCTCACCTGAGCCGAAGGCTCAAAGGTGAGCTATTGGGATCACTCTTCGTCCGTCGTCCGTCGTCCGTCGTCGTTAACTTTTGTTTCAAACGACTTCTCCTCAGAATCTACGTGGCCAATTTTGATCAAACTTCACGTGGATGATCCTTAGGTGAATGCTTTTTAGATTTGTTAAAATTAGGTCAGCACGACATCCAAGATGGCCACCATTACCATATATGGTTGAAATGGCTATGCCCCGGGGGTCCAAAGTTTGTATATTGAGATTTTGCACGTTTTTCATATAGACATATAGGAAAAAACTTTAAAAAATCTTCTTCTCTGAAACTACAAGGCACAGAGGTCTCATGTATTACATGTAGCATCAGCTTATGGTTCTCTACTAAGTTTGTTCAAATGGTGACCCTGGGGTCAAATTTGTCCCCGCCCCGGGGGTCACAGTTTTACATAGATTTATATAGGATTTTTTTTTAAAAATCTTCTTCTCGGAAACTGCAAGAGCCAGAGGTTTGATATTTTGCATTTACTATAAGCTTATGGTCCTTTACCAAGTTTGTTCAAATGGTGTCCCTAGGGTCACATTTGGCCCCGCCCCAAGGGTCACATATTTTACATAGACATGTATAGGGAAAAACTTAAAAAATCTTCTTCTCTGAAACTGCAAAAGCCAGAGGTTTAATATTTTGCATTTGCTATCAGCTTATGGTTCTCTACCAAGTTTGTTCAAATGGTGACCCAGGGGTCACATTTGGCCCCGCCCGGGGGTCACAGTTTTACATAGGCTTGTATAGGGAAAAACTGAAATAAATCTTCTTCTCTGGAACCACATGGCACGGAGCTCTCATGTATTACATGTAGCATCAGCTTATGGTTCTCTACCAAGTTTGTTCAAATGGTGACCCTCGGGTCAAATTTGTCCCCGCCCCGGGGGTCACAGTTTTACATAGATTTATATAGGATTTTTTTTTAAAAATCTTCTTCTCGGAAACTGCAAGAGCCAGAGGTTTGATATTTTGCATTTACTATAAGCTTATGGTCCTTTACCAAGTTTGTTCAAATGGTGACCCTAGGGTCACATTTAGCCCCGCCCCAAGGGTCACATATTTTACATAGACATGTATAGGGAAAAACTTAAAAAATCTTCTTCTCTGAAACTGCAAAAGCCAGAGGTTTAATATTTTGCATTTGCTATCAGCTTATGGTTCTCTACCAAGTTTGTTCAAATGGTGACCCAGGGGTCACATTTGGCCCCGCCCGGGGGTCACAGTTTTACATAGGCTTGTATAGGGAAAAACTGAAATAAATCTTCTTCTCTGGAACCACATGGCACGTAGCTCTCAAATATTACATGTAACATCAGCTTATGGTCCTCTACTTAGTTTGTTCAAATGGTGACCCTTGGGTCAAATTTGTCCCCGCCCTGGGGGTCACAGTTTTACATAGACTTATATAGGATTTTCTTTTTAAAAAATCTTCTTCTCGGAAACTGCAAGAGCCAGAGGTTTGATATTTTGCATTTACTATAAGCTTATGGTCCTTTACAAAGTTCGTTCAAATGGTGACCCTGGGGTCACATTTTGCCCCACCCCAAGGGTCACATGTTTAACATAGACATGTTTAGGGAAAAACTAAAAAAATCTTCTTCTCTGAAACTGCAAGAGCCAGAGGTTTAATATTTTGTATTTGCTATAAGCTTATGGTCCTCTACCAAGTTTGTTCAAATGGTGACCCAGGGGTCACACTTGACCCTCCCCCGGGGTCACAGTTTTACATAGGCTTGTATAGGGAAAATCTGAAAAATTCTTCTTCTCTGGAACCACATGGCACGGAGCTCTCATGTATTACATGTAGCATCAGCTTATGGTCCTCTACTTAGTTTGTTCAAATGGTGACCCTGGGGTCAAATTTGTTCCCGCCCCGGGGGTCACAGTTTTACATAGACTTACATAGGAAAAAAATTAAAAAATGTTCTCGGAAACTACAATAGCCAGAGGTTTGATATTTTGTATTTATTATAAGCTTATGGTCCTTTACCAAGTTTGTTCAAATGGTGACTCTCGGCTTACAATTAGCCCCGCCCCAATGGTCACATGTTTTACATAGACATGTATAGGAAAAAACTGAAAAAAATCTTCTTCTCTGAAACTGCAAGAGCCAGAGGTTTAATATTTTGCTTTTTCTATAAGCTCATGGTCCTCTACCAATTTTGTTCAAATGGTGACCCTGGTGTCAAACTTGGCTGCGCCCCGGGGTCACAGTTTTACATAGACTTATATAGGAAACACATTAAAGTCTTCTTCTCTGGAACTACAAGAGCCAGAGGTTTGATATTTTGCATTTACTATACTCTTATGGTCCTTTACCAAGTTTGTTCGAATGGTGACCCTGGGTGCACATTTGGCCCCGCCCCAGGGGTCACGTTTTACATAGACTTGTATAGGGAAAAACTTCTTCTCTAAAACCACAAAGCACACAGCTTTCATATATTACATGTAGCCCTGGAGTCACATTTGGCTCTGCCCAAGGTGTTACTCTCTAGCACCTTCATTTTGTATTTGATCTTTACCAAACTTTGTCAATGTCTTAAACTGGCTATATCAATGTTGTTATACACAACAGAGCCCACATTTCTTGAACAATATTAACCAAACTTGCACAGATTGTATATTACCATAAGATCTCGAAGAAGTTCGATAATGTGCCAGTACTCAGGTGATCGCTTTAGGGCCATCTTGTATTGGTTCAAATTAACTCAGGTGAGCGATATAGGGCCATCATGGCCCTCTTGTTTATATTATTATTAATTTTATTTTAATTATAATTATATTTTTTTTTCATATTTTTTTTTTTTTTTTTTTAATTTTTAGCTCTTCTGATCAGAGATCAGCAGAGCTTATGCCATGGTGCGGCTTCGTCGTCCGTCCGTCTGGCCGTCTGTCCGTCTGTCCATAAACTTTTATTTGTAGCGACAACTCCTCTGAAACTACTGGATGGATATTCATGAAACTTTACAGAAATGTTGCCCATAAAGTCTAGTTGATACTAGCAAAAATTCATGTTGATGTGAAATCCAAGATGGCCGCCAAAGCTAAAAATAGAGTTTTAAAATACAAGTTTGTAGCGACTTCTTCTTGAAAACTATAAGTGATATTGATATGGGACTTTTTCAAAAATGATCAGCATGACATGATGTTGATCCTAGTCAAAAATCGTTTTGATTCAACGTTAAACATGGCTGCCAGCGGCCATCTTTGTTTACATAGAGTTATATAGTAAAAACTTGTAGCGACTACTTCTCTGAAACTACTTGGCGGATTGTCATGAAACTTTACAGGAATGTTGCTCTTGATGTCTTATTGATCCTAGAAAAATTTCAGGTCGGCCGGAAATTCATGATGGCCGTCACAGCTAAAAATAGATTTTTAAAAAATAAGATTGTAGCGACTACTTCTTGAAAACTATAAGTGATATTGATATGGGACTTTTTCAAAAATGATCAGCATGACATGATGTTGATCCTAGTCAAAAATCGTTTTGATTCAACGTTAAACATGGCTGCCAGCGGCCATCTTTGTTTACATAGAGTTATATAGTAAAAACTTGTAGCGACTACTCCTCTGAAACTACTTGGCGGATTGTCATGAAACTTTACAGGAATGTTGCTCTTGATGTCTAATTGATTCAAGAAAAATTTCAGGTCGGCCGGAAATTCAAGATGGCCGTCACAGCTAAAAATAGATTTTTAAAAAATAAGTTTGTAGCGACTACTTCTTGTAAACTATAAGTGATATTGATATGGGACTTTTTCTAAAATGATCAGCATGACATGATGTAGATCCTTGTGGAAAATTATTTTGATTCGACATTAAACATGGCTGCGAGTGGCCATCTTTGGTTACATAGAGTTATATAGTAAAAACTTGTAGCGACTACTCCTCTGAAACTACTTGGCGGATTGTCATGAAACTTCACAGGAATGTTGCTCTTGATGTCTTATTGATCCTAGAAAAATTTCAGGTCGGCCGGAAATTCAAGATGGCCGTCACAGCTAAAAATAGATTTTTAAAAAATAAGTTTGTAGAGACTACTTCTTGAAAACTATAAGTGATATTGATATGGGACTTTTGCTAAAATGATCAGTATGACATGATGTTGGTCCTTGTCGAAAATCGTTTTGATTTGACGTTAAACATGGCTGCCAGCGGCCATTTTTGTTTACATAGAGTTATATAATGAAAACTTGTAGCGACTACTTCTCTGAAACTACTTGACGGATTCTCATGAAACTTCACAGGAATGTTGCTCTTAATGTCTTATTGATCTTAGCAAAATTTCAGGTCGGCCGGAAATTCAAGATGGCCGCCACGGTTAAAAATGGATTTTCAAAAAACAAGTCTGTAGCGACTACTTCCTGAAATCAAAATCAATCAGTAGAGCTTCAAGGTCATTGACCTCTTGTTAATGTTGTTGCAAGCTCAAACAAGTTTGAAAACCAGCCATATCGGACCAGTAACATCGGAGTTAAGGCCCTTGATTTAGTTAAAAATGCTATATTTTGCCTCGTTAAGACGATAGGGGCTTCATTGTTCATCCGATCTTTACCAAACATTACCACATTGTTACTATCAATGAAAGCTTGGACAAGTTTGAAAACCAGCCATAACGGATTAGTAAAAGTGGAGTTATGGCCCTTGATTTAGTTAAAAATGCCATATTTTGCCTCATTAAGACGATAGGGGCTTCATTGTTCTTTACCAAATTTTATTAGATTGTTAATGTCGTTGAAAGCTCGAACAAGTTCGAAAACCAGCCATATTGGACAAGTAACAGCAAAGTTATGGCCCTTGATTTAGTTAAAAATGCTATATTTTGCCTCGTTAAGACGATAGGGGCTTCATTGTTCATCCGATCTTTACCAAACTTTATCAGATTGTTAATATCAATGAAAGCTCGGACAAGTTCGAAAACCATTCATATCAGACCAGTAACAGCGGAGTTATGGCCCTTGATTTAGTTAAAATTATATATTTTTCCTCGTTGAGATTTTTCATCCATCTTTACCAAACTTTATCAGATTGTTAATGTCTATGAAAACTTGGTCAAGTTCGAAAACCAACCAGATCGAACCAGTAACAGTGGAGTTATGGCCCATTATTTTGTTAAAAATGCTATATTTTCCTTGTCATACGATAGGGCCTTCATTTTGCATGTGATCTTTGTCAAACTTTTTTATTTTTTATTTTTTTATTATTTTTTTTTAATTATTATTTTTATTTTATTTTTAAATTTTATTATTTTTTTAGCTCTATGTTGGACCAGTCGGACCAGTAACAGTGGAGTAATGGCTCTCGATTTAGTTAAACATGTTATATTTTGCCTCGTTAATACGGTAGGGCCTTCAATTTCATCTGATCTTTATACCAAACTTTACCAGATTCTTTAGTTATGGCCCTTGATTTAGTTAAAAAGCTGTTTTTTAATGGCAGTCACTCGCTTCATTGATGTTATAAGAGCCGTGTTAGCAAGTAGAGCGTCCACATGCCCTCTTTGGCCTCTTGTGTTTTCATGGCATTTTGTTTGGCATTTTGTTAATTCTCAGATTTTTTCAAGTTTTTCAGAGCCCTTTAAAATAAACATTGTTTGAAAATAGTGCATCAACCCCTTTAATTGAGCATCTAGCTATCCTTAAGGACCTATATCGTGCCTATTTTTTGGTTCATTCTTACGGACGGTGGGAGGTAACAGTACTGGTTCTACCCAGAAAAAGTGGGTGGTGTGTCTTCACCACGAAAAAAATCTATCATCATATATGGCCTAACGTGTGCTAAAAATGACATAAACACAATTCAAACAAAAAACAATTCTTACGGATGGCGGGAGGTATACAGTACTCGTTCTACCCAGGGAAAAGTGGGTGGTCTGCCTTCACCCAGAAAAAAATCGTCGGTCATATATAGCTTAAATGTGCTGAAAATGACGTAAAAGACCATTCAACAACCATGTATTTGTAGTTGTGTGTGTGTGGGGTGGGGGTGGGGTGGGGAGGGGTCAGGATGAGAATGGCAATTTTACCAAAAAACAACGCTATTTGCCATTTACTATCATTATTTAAAACCGAAACAGTGAGATTCAATTCTTAAATAATGTTATTGATATGACTTTGCCGTGGCCTTTTAGATCATTGATTCACTTATGCTCAAATTAAAAAATATCAACCCCAACGTAAACATAGGAACCCAAATGTAAAAATATGAGCCCAAATGTTAAAATATAAACCCTGAAGTAAACATATGAACCCAATGTAAAAATATGAGCCCAAAATTAATGTAAAAACATAAACCCTGAAGTAAACGAACCCAGATGTAAAAATATGAGCCCAAATGTAAAATTATAAACCCCAAAGTAAACATATGAACCCCAGTGTAATAATTATATGAGCCCAAATATATACTTGAGGACTTAAAAAAACGGTTCATGTACAGGTATATTCTTAGCTTTGGATTGTTTATATTTTCAGAAATCAATAGAGTAACCATAGTGTCAATTAAGTCCCAGATGTTACACTGTGGTTTAAGGTTAAAATGTCTATATCTGCCACTAGCCTCTATAATGGGACATGCATTATGTACTTGTATACTAATAATGGAAACTGCGGCAAAACAATCGGATCTTGAATTACGTTAATCACTCATGGGATTGAGAAAACAATATTTTGTGTGTTTAATGTGGATAAGAAATTTCAGAAGAAGCTGTCGCAGATTTTGGTACATATTATTTCCATTTAAGAATCTTCTCCCATTTTATCCACATGCTGTGGTATCCTCAGAGTCCATCCTCCGAGCATGTTAGAGAACCATAGGAATCTGTATCTTAGTAAGAGAAGGGCTGATGGCAGATTCCCGGATTCATGTACCGGTATATCCTTTTCCTCCCTCTTGTGTGTCTCTATATAACCTGTAATGCTTCTGTGAATATCGCAAAACAGCAAACTTAGAGTTAATTTTGTAGTCATTAGATGTATAAAAACTGGTCTGCATTACGTGGACCCGCCTTAATTACTTTAAATGATGGGAAAGCTCATATTAAGGAGTATTTTATAACAGATATTTTGACAATAAAACACGTTTAAAAACTTCTTTTTACTGGAAAAATGCGATAAGCTGTTTAAAATTAGCTATTAAATGTTTGATTTTACAATATGCAAACTTTTTAAGCTGAAATTAAAGTTTTATTTCATACCCCAGCCAACCCCGTTTTCCCTTCTTGGAGAAGGGGTTGGATGGGGTATGAAAGTTAATACTCGGACCACGTAATGGTACAGCTTTTTTTAACACCCTGTATATATGACCAATTGACTATTATTTGATTGTAAGTTGTTTGTGTAGTAACAGATGTTGTTAACAACCTAAATTAACCGCCTTTGTACTACATAGTGGTATTCAATAGTTTAAGATGTAATGATTTAAGGAACAGATTGAACAGGAATAGATTGACCTAATTGCATGCTCTTTGAATGTTTAGTGGATTTGGAAGTTCTGCTTACATCTACTATGTTACAATAAGTAAATTAATTGTGAAATTTAATTCTTTTAATTGTTACGATTAAATGAAAATGAAACACGTTGACAATAAATGGAGCATTCTTAAGGAAAGGTAACTATTTTATCTTTCTTAGGAAAACTTGCAGATTTGCTAGTTTACCATTTGTATATTTCCGCTTTAATTTTGGCTTTAGAATTTTGTTAAGGAGGGTTATTGTCGGTATAAAGGGTAAATATGCTTATTTCAAAAACTTGAATGAAACAGTTAAAGTCCCTATCCCGCCATCAACAGGCAAATTTTACATCAGATGTACACTATTCCTAAACCTACTGACCACGCGGTATATAAATAACTTACATATTTTGATAATCCAAGCACTATACACACACAATACAGAGGGGTTTTCCATCCAGGCCAAACGCCAAAACTAACGCATTGAATTAAGAGTTACAAACTGATAAATCATTGTACACATACTCATCATGGGTATTTTAAGAATCTGTGAGTAAACTTCCACTTTTAATCGGCGCATATACATTATTACATGACGTGAACACCTGGATAGAGTTTTGATTAACTGTTTTGTAGCCATTATTTGGCGGGTTAGTTTCTTTAAACAATGTTTTCAAAAGACTTGTAACATAGGGAATTACGTACGCAGTTCAATGAATGTAATAGAATAATATCTCGTAAATCACCACGGCAGACCTTTAGTGCATATGACTGTTTTTAATCCTGCTTTTATCTTTTTATGCTGTTTTTACACCTTTAAACTGTTTTCCCCTGAAAATCTTATTTTAACTTTTCTTGTCTACTAACAAGCGCAGCTGCCCGATTATGTAAAGCACTCGTGAAAATATAAGTTTTCTCACTTCTCGATGAAAATAAATCCTATATTCACTACAAAACAACAAATCTCACTTCGAGATGAAAATCAATCCCATATTCACGACAAACCAACAAATATTTTATTTATTATATACTTTTTATCATGCAACACTACCAAACTGTTTCAAACAGAAAATATGTTTCGTTGCCGATATTGCCCCATTAACGTATTCGCGGATAAATATAGTAACGCCAGTGCTTGGGGCAATTTACATATATTTAGTGCGCATAGAATATAGTTCTAGACTTTGACACGAATTATGAAAATTAAGCAAATGTAGAATTCATTCATTCCATTTTTTTCTGGCAGTGAGAATATAAGTTCTTATTCTCACTGTGAAAATATAAACAATGGGAATATAAGGTTTATTCTAACCGTACAATCCACTATTTCACTGGAAAGTATATAATAAGTATATAATAATTATATATTTTTATTTAAAATGTGGGGAATGGAGTTGCGCGCTACTGTTAGGGTCGGCACTCTTATTAGGGGAATTACGGTATGTTAAGTACATCCATATTTACAACATACCGATAACATCTGTATCATCTCTATCATCATCAGAATCTGTTTCAGGTATGAAAATATGGAGGGCTATCAGAAAGATCCAGCTCCCAGCAATCTCTGTTTCTTCACGGTACTCATCCTGATCATCCAGGGGCTTGGATTAACAGCGGTGATCTTGGTTGCAGTATGGATGGGCCACTTCCGCGGAGGATTCGACTGGCTGGACGACAAATTGCTGTTCAACTATCATCCGGTCTTTATGATAATAGGAATGGTGTTCTTGTATGCTGATGGTAAGAAATATAAACTCGGTGTTCATAGTAAATGGTAACGTATTCTTGTATGTTGATGGTAAGAAATACAGACTCTGTGTTCATGGTATTTGGCATGGTATTCTTGTATGCTGATGGTAAGAAATACAGACTCCGTGTTCATGGTATTTGGCATGGTATTCCTAGGCTCGCGTTAACCATTCGCCAAATCGCCATAGGCGAAAAGAAACCCGAACTGGCGAATGAAAATCGCAAGAAATACATATCAAATTCGCCAGACATTGGCTGTCTGGCGAATCCAAATTTCCGACAGATTTTGTCTACAATCTCGGAAAATCCCGAATTCTAATACACAAAGTCTTTCACTGTCTATAAGCCACTACCCCGCTGGGTGTTGTTGCTAATTAGCGACAATCAATTATCTGGACTGATAAACTAATTATCGCAGTGTTTATTGAAGACCGCTGTCAAATTGTCGATGTGCGATAGACTCCGCCCACTGTTCCGCCCCTTGCTGTCAATCAACTTGTTTGTGACCCCGCGCTCAATATTATCCACATATTTAACTGCGTTATCGAGCCGGGTAAAACATAATAACGTGGCGCCCTCTATCGGCTAAAATGGCTTTTCAAAACACAAAGTTTGCTTACGAATTAAAAAGGTAAAGATGCCGTCGGTGTTTTTGAACTTTACTATCACTGATAAGACTAATTAGTTGTACACACAGTAGCGTAAACTGGAACAATGGCAAGTGTGAACCGATGTTTGATCGGCTGTCTCTGAATTGGGATAATTTATGGTTGAACAATCAACATGAACAAATACGAAAGGTGCGCTTATTCACAATATTGGTACAATTTTAGAATGAAGTGGCTTTTATTACTTACTCTGTGCATGATATTCGTGGTGTATGTAGCATTTCTGAATTTTGTCTCACAATGCAGCGTCGCGATCTTTCTAGTTGGAACTCCTGTTAGTTGAACTTGTTTTATATGCCTCAACTTAGCCTTACATTTTTAAATATATTTATTTTACTTCTATGAATGCTGGTAGGTATATTGAAAAACATTTAATGAAAATACTAAATGGTCAAATCAATGGTGACAAGAGTCTGTATTTTTATATTTTCTTATTATATGCATGCATTCATTCTGTCCTTTTTTAAATTTCAGTCGATAATTTTTAAAAATTAAAACAGCATTAAAGTAAATACAATTTTTAAAACTTTTTGGATATTTTACAGCTCCACTATTATAAGTAATTGTAAGCACTAAAGCAGAATGCATATGATGTTGACATATTGATACCCTATACATGTAGGTTAATAATGCATACTTTTTTAACTAACTGTTGATGTGTACACAAACGCAAAGTTTTAGCGCCTCCAATTCATTAAAAATATCTCGGCAAAAGTCTGGCTAAAGACTTTCTAATCTGGCTAAAGGAATTTTTAGGGCTTTAGCCAGATTTGGCTAAAGGGTTTAAAATCCTAGCGCTAGCCTAGTATTCTTGTATGCTGATGGTAAGAAATACAGACTCAGTGTTTATGGTATTTGGCATGGTATTCTTGTATGCTGATGGTAAGAAATACAGACTCCGTGTTCATGGTATTTGGCATGGTATTCTTGTATGCTGATGGTAGGAAATACAGACTCGGTGTTCATGGTATTTGGCAAGGTATTCTTGTATGCTGATGGTAAGAAATACAGACTCCGTGTTCATGGTATTTGGCATGGTATTCTTGTATGCTGATGGTAAGAAATACAGACTCCGTATTCATGGTATTTGGCATGGTATTCTTGTATGCTGATGGTAAGAAATACAGACTCCGTGTTCATGGTATTTGGCATGGTATTCTTGTATGCTGATGGTAGGAAATACAGACTCCGTGTTCATGGTATTTGGCATGGTATTCTTGTATGCTGATGGTAGGAAATACAGACTCGGTGTTCATGGTATTTGGCATGGTATTCTTGTATGCTGATGGTAAGAAATACAGACTCCGTGTTCATGGTATTTGGCATGGTATTCTTGTATGTTGATGTTAAGAAATACAAACTCCGTGTTTATGGTATTTGGCATGGTATTCTTGTATGCTGATGGTAAGAAATACAGACTCAGTGTTCATGGTATTTGGCATGGTATTCTTGTATGCTGATGGTAAGAAATACAGACTCCGTGTTCATGGTATTTGGCATGGTATTCTTGTATACTGATGGTAAGAAATACAGACTCCATGTTCATGGTATTTGGCATGGTATTCTTGTATGCTGATGGTAAGAAATACAAACTCTGTGTTTATGGTATTTGGCATGGTATTCTTGTATGCTGGTGGTAAGAAATACAAACTCAGTGTTCATGGTATTTGGCATGGTATTCTTGTATGCTGATGGTAAGAAATACAAACTCTGTGTTTATGGTATTTGGCATGGTATTCTTGTATGCTGGTGGTAAGAAATACAAACTCAGTGTTCGTGGTATTTGGCATGGTATTCTTGTATGCTGATGGTAAGAAATACGGACTCCATGTTTATGGTATTTGGCATGGTATTCTTGTATGCTGATGGTAATAAATACAGACTCCGTGTTCATGGTATTTGGCATGGTATTCTTGTATGCTGATGGTAAGAAATACAAACTCCATGTTCATGGTATTTGGCATGGTATTCTTGTTTATTGTATACTTTCATATTGTCCCGTTTAGTTTGCATTGAGCTAAGTGTGCAATATTCTACGATATTGCACACATTGATATTGCACCGGAACTTTTTCTTGTGCTTGCTAAAAGCCGCGAAATAGAAATAAGGAACTACTTTCAATTAAAATAACGGAATCCTTCCTATAGTGTCAACAACAAAATACGAGTTTTTTGTTCAACCTTTTATGGCAGAAATTGATAAAATAATTGAAATGGTCACTCACTCACCGTTTTTAACGTTACCGAATGGTAAACAAACTTTAAAAAATCGCTTGATTTTTTAATGACGTCATCCGACGTCGTTTTCGCGCAAAATAGTCATCCATACACAATGAAACTGAATGACAAGATAGGAATTCCATCAAAAGCTATAAAAAAGAACACAAATACAATGAAAAGTAATAGTCATACAATTAACACCGAAAACAATATGAAAGTATACAATAAAAAGGTTATTGAATTTGTATGGCTAAATATTACTTGGAACTCGTTGTTTTGGCACAAGCTTGTCGTCCTTTGCCAAAACAACTCATTCCAAGTAATATTTAGCCATGCAAGTTCAATAACCTATAATGCTGATGGTAAGAAATACAAACTGACCAAACTTTACAATTGGATCAACGTAAATCCAAGATGGCAACCATTCAAGATGGCCACCATAAAAGCGTACAATGCTTAAATATTTTAAACCGCTTGGATGATTTTCACCAAACATCATATGGAAAATGCAAAGGTCTGTGGCTTTCAAGTTTATAAAAATAAGGTTGACGTGACTTCAAAGATGGCTGCCATTAAAGATGGTCATTGTTTCTGTGAAATGCTTATATCTTTTAAACCGCTTGGACAATTTTTACCAAATTTCACATGGATGATGAGGAAGTCTATGGCTTTCAAATTTTTAAAAATTAGGTCAATGCGACATTCAAAATGGCTGCTGTTACTATAAAATGGATAAAAGTAAGCACTGTCTTGAATTAAGTTCAAACACTTGGTCCTAATGACGTCTGACATTTTAATTGTATGAAATCCACTTATATTAAAGCAATGCTTGCCAGTAGAGAATTCACGGGTCCTCTTGGGCCTCTTGTTTCAGTTTCCGCTCACTAACTTTAACATTTATAATCCAATCTTGGAGAAACTTGGGGACAGTGTTTATGCGCATAATATCTCAGTCAAGGTCGATAACCAGTCACATCGCACCTATTATGGCATTTTTGTGGTTTCCGCTCAGTAACATTAACATTTATAATCTGATCTTGATGAAACTTGAGGGCATTTATACATGCCAATGATGGTCATATTAATATGAATTCCATATAAAGGCATATATTGTGTCAATTTGGCACTCTTGTTTTGTTTTTTGTTGAGCTTTTTCTTGTGCACTACATGCACTAGATCAATCAAACTCTGATTATAGTTATACCCCTCATTTCGGCTTGACCGTCTGTCCTGTCTGTAGATGCAACCTTTTCTGCTCTGTAACTCCTCTCCCCCTGAATTAAATCTCAAGAATATTCATTGGTGGACTGTCTAGTGAAAAGATGAACCCAATTTATTTTGAAGTCAAAGGTCAGGGTCACCATGACCCGCTCATAAAAATTCTTGTACGCTCTGCAACTCCTCTTCCCAATCTCATGAAAAAGAAATTCAAGAACTATTTGAGAAAAAATATGTATTAACTTCTTTCATATTGATAATTGTTAAAAAAGGTTTTAATAGTAATAAGCTATATTTCGTAGCTGTTTCTTATTCTGTATTGTTCAATTCCAAAAAGTAGGTAGCGGGGCATACTAGTGGCCCCCAAACGGTGATGGCTCTAGTGGTATACTTAAGAGATAACCGTGCTAAGCTTTTCAATCTGGGATGGTATGTGAGTGGTTTTACGGTCTGAGAATTTCGTTTTAGGGTTATGTGGTAACGGAGCCGAAAAAAGTAATTTCAGAATATAAAATAACCACAAACCATCCCAAATTGACCATGGTTAACTCAGTTCTAATGTTTTCCATTAAAATGCCAGAAATATAAAGTAAAATTATACATACATACTTGATTTTTCTATGAAAACTCAAATTCATTTTGTTAACATCATCCAATGACGTCGCTTGTTGCAACGTTATGTGATGTCAGATACTTTTCAGCCGGTAAATCATGCGTTTTTTACGGTCACAAATACGAGGCTTAAGGCAATGGAGCAATGGTTACATTATAGTTGCATTAGAATTGGCAGTTCAGCTCAATACAATAGCCGGGCGGTCCCGTGTATCGGTCTATCCTCCGAGCACGTTAAAGAACCATAGGAATCTATTCGATAATAAGAGTAGGGCAGGTTCCCGGATTCCTATGTATCCTTCCCCTCTCTCTGGGGCGGCTCTAAATAACCTATACTGTGTTGATGAGCCGTTAAACAACATTCAATTCAATTCAATTCAATACAATAGAGCATATCCACAACGACCCTGACCTAAAATCTTTTTTTAAAACATTTCGTTTTTGTGGTGTTCATGCATGGTATTCTTACTGCCATTGTCCTGAAGTTAGTTGCAGACTTCTATATCTCATTTAGCCTTAAAGAAATTAACCCGCCAAATAACAGAAAAGTTACACGACAAAACTTTTATCAAAACTCTTTCCAGGTGCTCAGGTCATATAATAATAAACATGGGTTAATTCACGGTTATTTAAATACCAATAATTGAATAGGCGTAAAATTAATTAAGAGTTGTTAACTCGTAATTCGACGCTCCAAATTTGGGGTTTAACCTGGCTGGTTAAAGCTGTTTATATTGTGTCTATTGAGTTTGGGTTCTCAAAGAACGTAAGTTATATATATATACCTTGTCATCTGTAGGTTTAGAAATAGTGTACATCTGTTGTAAAAGGACCAGGTATGATAAGGGGGTATTTTGGCCCCCAATATATATTCAAAATGCAAAAAAAGTAATATTACATGTAATCTGTTCTGCATATTGAAGTAAATTGATCCTATTCTATCTTCAAAATATATTTTAATTTATTTTATTTATCTCGAAGAATTAATAGGGTCTCAATTAACGGCATTTTTTGGTAATTTTGTTATATTTTGTAGATTTTGGACCTTAAAAATATAGAGCGCACCTCCAAGCATCCCTATCAAGTACCAACAATAATCAGCTGTGCTTGAGGGTGCGCTCTATATTTCCAAGACCAAAAACTGATCGAAAACTGCTGAATATGAACAATGTCATTTTTAGCACTACTGATCAGAGATCAGCAGAGCTTATGCCATGGTGCGGCGTCCGTCATCCGTCTGTCCGTCTGTCTGTCCGTCTGTCTGTAAACTTTTTTTTGTAGCGACTTCTCTGAAACTACTGAATGGATTTTCATGAAACTTTACAGAAATGTTGCCCATGAAGTCTAGTTGATCCTAGCAAAAATTCATGTTGATGTGAAATCCAAGATGGCCGCCAGATCTAAAAATAGGTTTTTAGCTCTTCTGATCAGAGATCAGCAGAGCTTATGCCGTGGTGCCGCGTCCGTCGTCCGTCTGTCCGTCCGTCCGTTGTCCGTCCGTAAACTTTTTTGTTGTAGCGACTACTCCTCTGAAACTACTGAATGGATTTTCATGAAACTTTACAGAAATGTTGCCCATGAAGTCTAGTTGATCCTAGCAAAACTTCATGTTGATGTGAAATCCAAGATGGCCACCAAATCTAAAAATAGATTTTTAAAAAACAAGTTTGTAGCGACTACTTCTTGAAAACTATAAGTGATCTTGATATGGGACTTTTTCTAAAATGATCAGCATGACATGATGTTGGTCCTTGTCGAAAATCGTTTTGATTCAACGTTAAACATGGCTGCCAGCGGCCATCTTTATTTACATAGAGTTATTTAGTAAAAACTTCTAGCGACTACTCCTCTGAAACTACTCGACAGATTTCCATGAAACTTCACAGGAATTTTGCTCTTGATGTCTTAATGATCCTAGCAAAATTTCAGGTCGGCCGGAAATTCAAGATGGCCGCCACGGCTAAAAATAAATTTTCAAAATACAAGTTTGTAGCGACTACTTCTTGAAAACTATAAGTAATATTGATATGCGTCTTTTCCTAAAATGATCAGTATGACATGATGTTGATCCTTGTCAAATATTATTTTGATTTGTCATTAAACATAGCCACCAGCGGCCATCTTTGTTTACACAGAGTTATATAATGAAAACTTGTAGCGACTACTCCTCTGAAACCACTTGATGGATTTTCATGAAACTTCACATGAATGTTGCTCTTGATGTCTAATTGATCCTAGCAAAACTTCAGGTCGGCCGAAAATTCAAGATGGCCGCCAAGGCTAAAAATAGATTTTCAAAAAACAAGTTTATGGCGACTACTTCTTGAAAATTATAAGTGATATTGGTATGGGACTTTTTCTAAAATGATCAGCATGTCATGATGTTGGTCCTTGTCGAAAATCGCTTTGATTCGATGTTAAACATGGCTGTCAGCGGCCATCTTTGTTTACATAGAGTTATCTAGTAAAAACTTGTAACGACTACTTCTCTGTAACTACTCGATGGATTTTCATGAAACTTTACAGGAATGTTGCTCTTGATGTCTAATTGATCCTAGCAAAATTTCAGGTCGGCCGGAAATACAAGATGGCCGCAATGGCTGAAAATAGATTTTCAAAATTCAAGTTTGTAGCGACTACTTCTTGAAAACTATAAGTGATATTGATATGGGACTTTTTCTAAAATGATCAGTAAGACATGATGTTGATCCTTGTCAAAAATTATTTTGATTTGACATTAAACATGGCCGCATCTTTGTTTACATAGAGTAATATAATGAAAACTTGTAGCGACTACTCCTATGAAACTGCTTGATGGATTTTCATGAAACTTCACAGGAATGTTGACCTAGCTATCAAAAATCTATCAGTAGAGCTTCAAGGTCATTGACCTCTTGTTAAAAAACAAGTTTGTAGCGACTTCTTCATGAAAAATATAAGTGATATTGATATGGGACTTTTTCTAAAATGATCAGCATGACATGATGTTGGTCCTTGTCGAAAATCGTTTTGATTCGACGTTAAACATGGCTGCCAGCGGCCATCTTTGTTTACATGGAGTTATATCATGAAAACTTCTAGCAACAACTCCTCTGAAACTACTTGACGGATTTTCATGAAACTTCACAGGAATGTTGCTCTTGATGTCTTATTGATCCTAGCAAAATTTCAGGTCGGCCGGATATTCAAGATGGCCCCCACGGCTAAAAATAAATTTTCAAAATACAAGTTTGTAGCGACTACTTCTTGAAAACTATAAGTGATATTGATATGGGACTTTTTATAAAATGATCAGTATGACATGATGTTGATCCTTGTCAAATATTATTTTGATTTGACATTAAACATAGCCACCAGCGGCCATCTTTGTTTACACAGAGTTATATAATGAAAACTTGTAGCGACTACTCCTCTGAAACCACTTGACGGATTTTCATGAAACTTCACACGAATGTTGCTCTTGATGTCTAATTGATCCAAGCAAAACTTCAGGTCAGCCGGAAATTCAAGATGGCCACCACGGCTAAAAATAGATTTTCAAAAAACAAGTTTATGGCGACTACTTCTTGAAAATTATAAGTGATATTGGTATGGGACTTTTTCTAAAATGATCAGCATGTCATGATGTTGGTCCTTGTCGAAAATCGCTTTGATTCGATGTTAAACATGGCTGTCAGCGGCCATCTTTGTTTACATAGAGTTATTAAGTAAAAACTTGTAACGACTACTTCTCTGTAACTACTTGATGGATTTTCATGAAACTTTACAGGAATGTTGCTCTTGATGTCTAATTGATCCTAGCAAAATTTCAGGTCGGCCGGAAATACAAGATGGCCGCCATGGCTGAAAATAGATTTTCAAAATTCAAGTTTGTAGCGACTACTTCTTGAAAACTATAAGTGATATTGATATAGGACTTTTTATAAAATGATCAGTAAGACATGATGTTGATCCTTGTCAAAAATTATTTTGATTTGACATTAAACATGGCCGCATCTTTGTTTACATAGAGTAATATAATGAAAACTTGTAGCGACTACTCCTATGAAACTGCTTGATGGATTTTCATGAAACTTCACAGGAATGTTGACCTAGCTATCAAAAATCTATCAGTAGAGCTTCAAGGTCATTGACCTCTTGTTAAAAAACAAGTTTGTAGCGACTTCTTCATGAAAACTATAAGTGATATTGATATGGGACTTTTTCTAAAATGATCAGCATGACATGATGTTGGTCCTTGTCAAAAATCGTTTTGATTCAACGTTAAACATGGCTGCCAGCGGCCATCTTTGTTTACATACAGTTATATAGTAAAAACTTGTAGCGACTACTCCTTTGAAACTACTTGACAGATTTTCATGAAACTTTACAGGAATATTGCTCTTAAAGCAGAAATTTGTCCTAAATCAACAAATCCGCTTTTGATATGTTTTTAAGTATTAAATATCATTATAAATACGATTATTACTATGCTATTGATGTATGTTCAGTAAAAATATGTTTTTAAAGATAAAAATTTAACAGGCGAACAGGCATTGCTAAAATATCGAAAAAAATCTAAGGGGAAAAACTCTTGCGCGAATTACCGGAAGTGACGTCATTGGGAACAAACTATTTTTTGTTTACATTGGGACTGAACGCAAAACAGTTAACCTTGTGTGAAAATGCCAGAATTAAGCGATCATGATACCGAGTCAGAGGAAATGCCCGTGATAAGACGGTTACACAATGTGCAACCTTACGATTTTGAGCCAGAATACGTGTCTGAGGACGTAAATACATCGGATTCATCAACTGATGATGAAGTTGAACGCGGTGCAAATGGAGAGCTTGTAAAGACTATCGTGTCATGTCATTCGTTACGTTCAGCGGTTCATTACACTATTCACAAATCTAACAAAACTTTATACACTGACAGCAACAACAAACAAAAAACAACGTAAACATTGTTTTCATAGAAATCTGACAGTAAGTCACCCGCAACACTGCAATATCTTGGTACATACACAATAACCGCGAAATGTAGTACATTCCGAATGAATGGACCTGGTCTAAATACGAGCGTCAGATTTTTTTTGCCGATAAGTAGACATGGAACAAATATATTTATTAGATATTATCCATAATTGATAAAAAATTAATGAAAACAATAATAAATGAAACAGCATATAATTTCTATAGTATTATATATTTGCCATAAGTCGCCATTAACACCAAACACTCTAGGAGGGTGTTTGTATTATGACACGCTCTCTAGTCTCCACTGACCCCAAATATCGATACAGACTAATCAAATACTGCGGTGCACTATTGAAGTACAGCCTAATTAGGGTACATACGTCGGTATATCACAAAAGCACGCACCATTTAGGGAAACCTAGTTTTATGATATATTTCCTGTTTATTGCAATTACTTGAGCAGTGTAATACCGCCGAGGGCAGACGCGTATTGCACAAGACGGATATATAACATGATATGCGAGCTCTAATTGTCGCGCACAAAGACAGAAAAATACTATGATTTAAATAATATAGCCAAATGTATTATGAGCACGATATAAACAGTTAGTAAGTATACTTACTCATGTATACTTACTCCTGATATACAGATCGAAAACAGACCAAACATATGCAATCACCATAATATAAAGTATATTATTCTATCACACTTGTTTTACTTATTGCACGAGCTAAGAGGCGTTATTGTTGTTGTTTTGCCATAAAACATTACTGAATTAATATAAAAGCTAGTAATATTATTAATGTTCTGCCTTGTACTAGATATCCATGAAACATTTTGTATTTTTTTCACATCCATAGACCTATATATGTTAATAATATATATTTATAACACTATTGGCAGAAGGGGTTTATAATTTAAAATTATTAAAATTAAAATTTGGGAACAAAGACACAGTGTTTATTTCACCGGATTCATTTAAATTTATATGCTGAACGTTCTTAGCAATATTTTAAAAAATGACGGCTACATATTATTGGCGCCGTCAACTCTTCATTGATTTACGTAAAGACGCATGCTTCTAATTCAACAGCTAAACATTCACGGTGTATATAAAGATCTAAGACTTAAAATATAATACACCTTTCTTCAAATTATCATACGTATACCCGATGAGGTACTAAGATAATTGAACATAAATTTCAATCTTACTTCATGTATGAATTTCCTCCTCAACGCCGGTCGAATAGGCGAATACAACTTGCTTGGAGACGGCGGGTAATGCACTTCTCATTTTTATAGTCAAATATCGTTGGTACCGCTGTTGCTTTTAATATGCATGGCCTTTTGTTCTCCTAATTCAAAGATAATGAAACCAAAGGATGGACTTCCCACGAAGTCAACTCAAAATGTTTGCTACAAACTTGCGCGTCTTTCGTAGGTTCCCACTTTCTCGACGAGTGGGGCGATTTTTTTCGGTAACGGTCTAACCACACTTCAGATCTTAATATATCATTATCTCGATTAGGGAAACGAAAGAAACTTAGGTTATTATCTTGTCCTTCTTTATGCAAACGTTTTCACCCAGCAACAGCACACGGCATTTTAAACAAGTACCATAAAATGTAATCCTGCATAGACAATACTATACAACTCAATGCGACACGGCTAATCGTTTGGTACCAATGACGTCACAGGATCACGTGACACTTACCAGGGCGAAACTCGAAGCGTGTGCGCTATGAGATAAAATTGGCTACTGTGAGGAAACGGGACAATCAATAAGTGTAAGATTTGAACAGATTGTATATTATATATATATATTTCCGAAAATATACTCAAAAGACACGCCATATTTCACCTTTAATGTCTAATTGATCCTAGCAAAATTTCAGATCGGCCAGAAATTCAAGATGGCCGCCACAGCTAAAAATAGATTTTTAAAAAAGAAGTTTGTAGCGACTACGTCTTGAAAACTATAAGTGATATTGATATGGGACTTTTTGTAAAATGATCAGCATGACATGATGGTTATCAGAGTCAAACATTATTTTGATTCGACGTTAAACATGGCTGTCAGCGGCCATCTTTGTGTACATAGAGTTATATAATGAAAACTTGTAGCGACTATTCCTGTGAAACTACTTGACGGATTTTCATGAAACTTCACAGGAATGTTGCTCTTGATGTCTAATTGATCCTAGCAAAATTTCAGGTCGGCCGGAAATTCAAGATGGCCGCCACGGCTAAAAATATTTTTTCAAAAAACAAGTCTGTAGCGACTACTTCCTGAAATCAAAATCAATCAGTAGAGCTTCAAGGTCATTGACCTCTAGTTTGAAAGAAAAGGCCTCGTTTGTGAGGCTCTTAAACTCATTTAGATTCAGTTCATTTATAGCTAAACTAGATATTCAAAACTTGTGCATTAAAACTTTCAATATTGGGGGCCAATTTTGTTCCTTATCATACCTAGTCCTTTGGCTGTCTGTCGTTGGTGAGATAGCTACTTTAAATTCTTACTGCCAAACTGTAAAAGAATTTGATCAGCTTATTTTGTGTTTCAGGCATACTAGCCTATCGTGTGTTCCGCAACATAAAGAAACTGTACAGCAAAATCATCCACGCCTCTATATACGCAGCAGCTCTAATATTTGCGAGTGTGGGACTGAAGGCAGTGTTTGAAGCGCACAACCTCAAAGGTTTTCAAAACTTGTACAGTATGCATAGTTGGTTTGGACTCCTTACAGTCATACTGTTTGGGCTTCAGGTATAGTATAATTTATATTATGCATATTCAATGTTTTAAATTTGGTGT
This sequence comes from Cyrtodaria siliqua, assembly GCA_037043455.1. Taxonomy (NCBI): domain Eukaryota; kingdom Metazoa; phylum Mollusca; class Bivalvia; order Adapedonta; family Hiatellidae; genus Cyrtodaria; species Cyrtodaria siliqua. Next base: position 39,644 of record JAWPHD010007077.1, on the reverse strand, counting down.
ATCTCTGAATGAAGTAAATTGCATATACTTTATTTGCATTTGCTTAGTACTGGTTCTACCAAGGAAGACATCGAGAGCGATTAAAATAAGTTCAGAGAGCTTTCGTTACAATCGATGTAAAATAAAATAAGTTTAAACTAAATAAATTACATACAACTATAATAGTATATTAGGAGGTTAGGAAGGAAAGTCAGAGCTCTATTTAACACTCAAAGAGATTTCCGCAGAAATTTATGTTGTCTGTTTTTATACCTCTGCCATTTGAAGAATGGGCTCCCGCCATTCAAAGAATTGTGGAAGGGCATATAATGTTACACCTGTCCATTCGTCCGTGCGTGCGTCCCTGCATGAATCTGTGTCAGTAGTGCTGTCCAAACTCTAACTCTTGCTCAGTTGTTATCCAATCATCTCCAAACTTGGTCAAATTATATATGGCACAATGTCTGTGCCAAGTTTGATAATCAGCCCCATCGTCTCGGTATTTCCAGAATTATTCCCTTTGGAATAGATAAAATTCACGAAATTAACTTTGTCCAGAGTCAAACTAGGGTATTTGTTATCCAGTCTTTTCCAAACTTGGTCAGATTGTATACAGGCACAATGTCTTGTCAAGTTTGATAATTGGCCTCATCGCTTCAGTAATTCCAGAGTTACGCCCAGTAGAATAGTAAAAATTCACGAAATTAATGTTGTCCAGATTCTAACTTTAGTAGTTTTTATCCATTCTTCTCTAAACTTGGTGAAATTATATATGGGCACAACGGCTCGTCCAAGTTCGATGATCGACCCCATCACTGCAGTAATTCCAGAGTAACGTCCCTTGGAATAGTAAAAATTGACGAAATTAATGTTGTCCGGATTCTAACTTGGGTAATTCCTATTCAGTCTTCTCCAGACTTGGTGGAATTGTATATGGGCATAATGTATCGACCAAGTTCGATAATCAGCTACATCGCTTCAGTATTTCCAGAGTCATCGCTTCAGTATTTCCAGAGTCATGCCCCTTGGAATAACAAAAACTCACAAAATTAATGTTGTCCGGACTCTAACTTGGGTAATTCCTATTCAGTCTTCTCCAGACTTGGTCGAATTATATATGGGCATAATGTATCAACCAAGTTCGATAATCAGCTACATCGCTTCAGTATTTCCAGAGTCATGCCCCTTGGAATAACAAAAACTCACAAAATTAATGTTGTTTGGACTCCTAACTTGGATAATTGTTATCCAGTCTTCTCCAGATTTAGTCAAATTGTATAATTATGGGCGAAAGACAATTTCTTTATTAATATTTTAAGCAATAGCGGGGGCATCCGTGTCTTATGAACACATTTTTAGTTTAAGAATAATAATTTAAGAATAATACTTTGGTGTATTTTTATTGTTACTTAAAGATGTTCAGTACCACAATTTCTAGAGTTTCCCAGGTTTAGAGCAGTTAGAGGCTCTAGCAGGCACTCTAGATATGAGTCCTCCAAAAACCTAGGTGATATCTAGACTAGATATTCTATCTTCTAGGGTGAATAACCAGCCTTTGTAACAATAGTAAATACAAATTAACTTAACAGGTGAACATAATTGTATAGTTATTCTTTTGTAAGTTTATACATGTAGGTGTAATGGTTGCCAATATTTTTGTTTTTCATCTTCAGTGGGTTTTTGGGTTCACCTCCTATCTGTTTCCGAAGCTGAGTTATGGACTAAGATCGCGCTACATGCCCCTGCATGTGTTCTGGGGTTTGGCCATATTCGGACTGGCCTGTGTGAGTGCGCTAACCGGTATGACGGAATTAACTAGCAACCTCTTCAAGGGTGGCATAATGTGAGTATTTATAATGTCATGCAGAAATTTTGAAACTTTGATTGTGTCCATGATTTTTTAAAAGGACACACAGCAATATTGATTTTTAGATCACCTGAGCCGGAGGCTCAAGGTGATGTATTGAGATCGCTCTTCGTCCGTCGTCGTCATTAACGTTTGCTTCAAACGACATCTCCTCAAAAACCAATATGCCTATTTTGACCAGATTTGACGCAATGCCTTTCAAAGTTGCTCAAATTAGGTCAATGCGACATCAAAGATGGCCGCCATTACCATATATGTTCAAAACCTTAAACAATCTTCCCTCAAAGAACCGCTGGACAGATTTCGACAGTTTTTCTTTTAAAATGATCGCCAATGCCTAGACTATCAAGTTTGTTCAAACGAAGTACCCGAGTCAAAAATGGCTGTGCCACGGGGTCCAAAGTTTGTATATTTAGATTTTGCATGTTTTTCATAGACTTCTAAAGGGAAAAACTTAAAAACTCTTCTTCTCTGTAACTACAAGAGCCAGAGGTTTAATATTTTGCAGTTACTATAAGCTTATGGTCCTCTACCAAGTTTATTCAAATGGTGACCCTGGGGTTACATTTGGCCCCGCCCAAGGGGTCACATGTTTTACATAGACTTATACAGTGTTACCTGCCGAATCTGGGCACTGTCCTATCTGAATTCCTGTCTACACTGACCTTTCGTTATGATCCCATTTTCTTCCTTATATATTTCTATTAAACAAAACTAGAATAATCCGAACACTGTCTATTCCGAATACCGGCCAAGCAAAACAGTCCCAAAACAACATTTTGTATACAAAAACATATATCCAATCCGATCCGCTAAATGTGTTGTTGTTGTTGGCTAAACTTCACCAGAATGTTCCTTATATCATCTAACATCATGTGCAAAATTTCAATAGTATATGGATCGACTCGACCCTATACATAATCAAGGATTACGACTCGCCTTAGGTGCCTTTCGTACATCACCAGCCGAAACTCTATATGTTGAAGCCAATGAACCATCACTGTCTCACAGACGAGACAAATTAGCTCTTCAATACGCCATTAAATTAAAGTCTAACCCTTCAAACCCAACTTTCGATAATGTTTTTAATCCTAGTTGTGAACCTCTTTTTGATTGAAAACCGAAGGCCATTCGACCATTTGGTCTTCGTATTAAACCAAAATTAAGAGACACTGAAATCGACCTAAATTTGATTGCCAAGTACAAAGTACCACAAATTCCACCGTGGACTTTGGAAACTCCAACAATTATTTTTGATCTTTGTAATAGTCACAAATCCAGTACAGACCCTACTGTCTTTCAAAGCAAATTTAATGAAATTAAATCGAAATATAGTAACTTTCAGCATATCTACACAGATGGCTCTAAAGATGGAGATAAGGTAGCTGCAGCAGCTGTTGTTCACAAACACAGCATAAAGAGCCGCCTGCCTGATAAGGCCTCTATCTTTTCAGCTGAACTTAAGGCAATTGAACTTGCCTTAAATTATATTCAGGAATCTGATGATGACCATTTTGTAATCTTTTCTGATTCCCTTTCATCTCTTCAAGCACTGGGTAATATGAAACATGATAACCCAGTTGTGCTTCAACTTTTAGAAAAGTACAATTCTCTTATAATTGATAATGCTATTATTTTCTGCTGGCTTCCAAGCCATGTAGGAATACGTGGTAATGATAGAGCTGATAGTGCTGCTAAGGCAGCATTAGATTTACATATATCTAATACTAAATTACCTTATACTGATTTTAAAAGTTGTATTAACACATATATTCGTAACTCTTGGCAGACCGCTTGGGATTTGTCAGTTAACAATAAACTCCATTCAATTAAACCGTTACTCGGAGAATGGCGTTGTTCTAGTAGACCCGTTCGTCGAGAGGAAGTTATCTTAGCCCGGTGCAGGATAGGGCATACACGTTATACTCATTCATATTTATTACAAGGTGAGCAATTACCAGAATGTATACCCTGCTTTGCACCGTTAACGGTCAAACACATCTTTTTGGAATGTGTAGACGTTGATCCTATGCGTCAAAGGTACTACAATGTTAATACTATGAAAGAGTTATTTGATACTGTAGATTTTAGTCTTGTTTTAGATTTCCTAAAAGAGATCAGACTATATAAATCATTATAATGTGTTCTTATATATATATTTACTTGTTTATATGCCCATTTGTTGATTTACATACATAGTTTATATTACACCTTATCATCCCTTATTTTTTAATAGTTTTATCTTTATATATTTACACTAATTTTTAAATAATACTTCATTTTTCATCAATTTTTGCCACAATATGGCCTATTTATGTGTCGACGTGCCGTAAAACACCATTCATTCAGGTCGCTGTGACCTACTTTGACAAAATATAGGTCACGTCCGGTCTCTGCTACGACATATAGGCTGTGGCCTTCTAGTTTAAAAGAAGAACTGATGGGAATTTTATGATGACAACCCTTGTTATAAGAGTCATTTTAGCCAGTAGAGCGTCCACAGGCCCTCGGCCTCTTGTTTTAAATTTCTAGCTTGGGGTCATGGATTTGAATTTCGGTTGTTGGTGTTGTTTTGTTTTGTACTTGTAAAAAACATATTGAAGGGAATTTAATGCTGAAACCCCTTGATATAAGATCCATTTTAGCTTGTAGAGCATCCACAGGCCCTCTTTGTTCTTTATTGTTATTAATGATTGCTAACCCCTGGTCTATCAAGTTTGCTCATTTGAAATCCCTTGGGTCAAAGATGGCTGCAACCCCTGGGTCCAAAGTTTATAATTATATAGAGATTTTCCATGTTTTTCATAGACTTACATAAGGAAAAACTTAAAACATCTTCAATCAGCATTTTTGAGGGACACTTTTTTCAAAGTTGCGAAGATCCGCAGGTGATCGATTCAGGGCCATTTTGGCCCTCTTGTTAAGAAACTCAGTGTTACAGTATCTACTGTACCTTCCCTGTTATTACGGTGTCTAATGATTATTACAATGTCTACTGTAACTTTCCTGTTTATTACAGTGCATACGACAAGTTTGCACCTGAGGGTATCGTAAGCAACTGTCTGGGTCTGTCAGTTGTGCTGCTGGCAGCCTGTGTGTTCTACGTCGCTACTAGATCAGACTACAAAAGACCCGCCGGCCCTGAGGAGGAAGAACATATACAGCTTGCCACAAACTAAGGGGGATAACTGCCTAACAATTAACAACCTGCTTAAACCTAAGGCAAATAACTGGCTTCACATGTGTAGATGTGTTAAGTGAAATAATATGGTTGAAACATGGAAACTAGCTGGTATTGTAAAAAAAAGGAAATAAAAATTCACGCATTGGTGCATTACTATTGATGGGCAATTGAAAAATAATATAGTTAAAACTTTTATGGGACGCAGGTAAGGAGAAAAAGATAAGGGCAATTCTAGAATTATACTGTTCAGACTAAGAAAACAATGTCAGACTGCTAGCGTAATAATAACTTTTTCATGTATATTCCAGCAAAGGTGGGTAATGTGTAAGGGCTAATTGAAATACAGTGCATTGGTGTGTATAGAATCATCAGTCGTAAAGAATCATTTTCTGTTAATTCAATATTCTCAGCTCATGTGTTTTAGATTATTACAACATTTTCCGGGCTTGAAGTTTCAAATGTATCATATAAGCATACATGTATGCAGCAGTGAAAATCATACTGTCACAATAAACTGAGATATATATATTTGCGGTTATAACAAATGTTAGGGACAAAAGTTAACATGTAATTGTCAAATTAGTTAAGTTTGGCACTTCTAGGGATGCAGTTAAATTGTGTAAATATTGGTGCAAAACAAAGCCGTGTGGTTCCCGGCTGCCCCCGTTTGGTCATGGGGCAAAGAATAGGCCCACTGCAGGTCCCTTTGGAGGGGTAGGCAGAGGGGTAGAATCCCCCCAAATTCATGTTCATTTTATCATTTTTTGTTCATGTTCATTAAAGGTCTTCATCATGATCCCTGCATTGTTTCAGGTGCCATCTCGCTCGCATCAAAAGAGCAGTGGCAGAAAAGCAATAACGTGGCTCCAGCGTAAATGGAGTTTCTACGATAGAATTTGCAGCAATTCTGCAGTTCAGGGTGAGAAGGTTCTAGGCCCATTTTCCTTATTTTATCTTGATGTACATGGAAGATGAGCCTGGCATGTTCATGCCTTTTAGGCGCCATATAACCTTTTCATGTGTTGGTGCGCCTTTAAACCCCAATTCAATTCAATAAAAAAATCACAGTTATAGGATAATAATTTCAGAAGTGTTGTTATCGTACAACTAAAAGGGTAAATCTAAATCAGAAACTAAACTGACATTTTCCTTTCATTTTAAATTTGGATGGTTAATCCAAGTGATTCTATACCCTGTAACCCACTGTAGCTGGAAGTAAATATTAAGAGATTAACATTTGTGTTGCCATAAAAATTGTATGAATCGTTAAGGTTAAAAAAGTTGTTGTAAGAATCTAAACAATACGTTGGGAATACGCCAGCATTTTCTTTTTTCTGTTCTCCGATTCTCCAGCCGTAACTTATATAAACAGAAGAAAAAAAATCTTTAAAAAAAAAAGTATATGGTATCCATATTTTGGTCCTGCATTTTAGACAGCCATGTGATCGTGTTTAAAAAGTTAATGTCAAATCGTTTGTATAGAATTGTCCTGATCAATGTTATGTTTTATGATGTAACTACCGTAACACCATTACAAGATACATAAATATTCTTCTGTCGAAAAATCATGATCTTTCACCCATAGAAGTGTAAAAAATTATGTTAAATTTGAAATAAAAAAAAAATTGTATTGTCAGAGAAAGAATTGTTTGTTTTTTAAATCAAAGTTATTATTAGACATCATGTAAAGCATTTGAATGTTATTTTTGCTTTTTGATCATTATGTTTTATACTGTTCTTATTTTATTCACATTTTATAAGATCATATAGAAGGATGTAAGACGAGACAGTATATGCGTCACTGTTGAAATGCCAAGTTCCCTGTGTTTGGCAAGTTAATGGCACCTCATTTACCAAACAAGGGTCACACTTGGTTAATGGCACCTCATTTACCAAACATGGATCACTCACGGTTAATGGCACCTCATTTACCAAACAAACATGGATCACTCTTGGTTAATGGCACCTCATTTACCAAACAAGGGTCACACTTGGTTAATGGCACCTCATTTACCAAACATGGATCACACTTGGTTAATGGCACCTCATTTACCAAACATGGATCACACTTGGTTAATGGCACCTCATTTACCAAACAAGGGTCACACTCCATTAATGGTACCTCATTTACCAATCAATATCACACTTGGTTAATGGCACCTTGTTACCATTCACGGACAAAACTTGCATCTTTGGTGTTAACTTTTAGGTGCATGTATGGTTTGTATGACCTTGACAGTGCTCACGGAAAATATTTTTGACAGGCAGGCCCTGAAATGATATTGCCAGGCCCTGCATTAATTATATAAAATATGGCAAAAATGGACAAGCCCCAACCAGATTTTGACAGGCCCTGGGCTTTGGGCTACCCTATTTCGTGAGCACTGGTTGACTTAATATTTTTTTACACATATGGTTTTTATGACCTTGGCCTGTTTTAGGTACTAATATGGTTTATATATCCTTGACCTGTTTTAGGTACACATGGTTTGTATGACCTTAACCTATTTTAGGTACAAATACAACCTTGACCTGTTTTAGATACACATATTGTTTGTATGACTTTGACTTGTTTTAGGTACACATATGGTTTATATGAATTTTATCTACTTTAGGTACACATCATTATGGTTTGTATGACCTTGACCTGTTTTAGGTACACATATGGTTTATATGAACTTGATCTATTTTTCATGGTTTATTGACTTGTGAAAGCTTAGTGAACTGTTTTATTACACTAAATGAATAACAGATTGATACATATAAAGTGATGTTGCTCAAAGTGTAGCCAAAATAATGATTTGAAACAGAAAGTGTTGTTATTGCTGCTGGTCAATTTGTATATTTTATTACTTAAAGAAACTAACCTGCCAAATAACGGCAAAATTACTCAAGAAAACCGTGTACTAAAACTCTATCCAGTTGTTAAGGTCATATAATAATGTATATTTGCCGATTAAAAGTAAAATTTATTTTACGGGTTCTAAAAATATCCGTGATTGAATATGCATAAAATGAATTATGAGTCGGTAACTCTTAATTCGACGCTCCAGTTTCGGGGTTTTGCCTGGTTGGTTAAAGCTGGTTATATTGTGTCTGTTGAGTTTGGATTCTAAAAATATGTAAGTGATATATGTACCTCGTTGTCTGTAGGTTCAGAAACGGTGTACAGTATGATGTAAAATGTGCATGTTGTTGGCAGGATACTACTTTAACTTATTCCTAGTGTCACCTTTCTGTCTTGCAGCATTGAAAAAGCAAAAGGACCGATAAGAATGTGTCTGTTTAAAGGGACACTGTCCGTAAGTAAGCTGATATTGAGCATAATCAAATAACTGTCTGACTTTTATTCAGTGAAATGTATACATGAAAACATGAGCATAGACCCAAATAAGTATGTAGTAATACATTCGTGAGTTTGAAAGAAAAAAAAGTTTTAATTATTTTTTGTAAATAATGTGATCACGTGACTTCCATTAGCGCATTAGGTTTTCTGCATAGTATGTATTGCGTAATATATATGGCCCGCATAGCTCAGGTAGGAACGACGTCGTCTATTACGCGCACAGTCTTATTACCCGTGAGTGTAATTTTAGTTTGGGCTGCTGGTTCAAAATCAAACGGTAGTGTTTTTTTTTGTACCGCGATTGAATTCCGTCAAACAATCTTGCTTTTAATTAGTAAATATTCAATACTCTTAGTGTGTAATGTTTGTGAACGTAATTAGTGTGTGTTTTATAAGCTAAAAGTTACGGACATTGTCCCTTTAACTAGCAAAGCATCACATTGTAAAGATGAAATAATATTAATGATTTTATTGTTATTTATCACTTTCCCTGAATACTTTTGTTACAGTTCAAAATATTCAAAATTGTTTATTGATTGTTATATATTCATTATTGAGAAATATATTATGAATATCGTTGTTGATTTTTTGCTTATTATAATTATGGATATTTGTTATTTATATGGTATATATTTGGCCATTCTTAACAGAAGCTTTGTTTTGCTTTTTCAAAACTCTGGATTTTACAAGTGGGTAGGTTGTAGATGGTTTTATTTAATAAAGATTGCAAAGTCCTTGTGAAATAAAAGCAAAATAATTTTAGTAGTATATTATAATGAAGAATTGCTCTAGAACAAGATTTGGGTAGGGGCTTTGTTCGTAGGTAGATAGGGAAACGGCAAACCAACAGTTGTTATGAGTGGCCTTCGGTGTTGTTGTATTACATATTTACTCTGTTTTACACAATTATTAGTTGTGAGAATCATAGCTGTTATGGTTCTAAACTATAGAGCTATGATGCGGCCTACCGTATAGAAACTATCGATAGGTGGGCACTTTAAGATTTAGTCAATTGAAATAACCTTTCATGTGATGGTGCGCCTTAAAACCCCAATTCAGTTCAATTCATTTCAATTGAAATATGGAAGTTGTTTATGCAGGCATTGCGTGATGTCTTCTTGAAAAGTGCAGATGAAGCCGTGCAACACATCTACCTATATTTCTTATAGGCCGCATCATAGCTTTATGATTAGATCTGGGACGAGTACTCCACTACCCGGTATTGGTTAGGGTAACGCTCCTACCTGAGTACATAATTAGTACCCGTTACCCGCCGGTAATATGTAAAAGTATTGCTTAGACTTCGAATCGATAAACCAAACGTGCACACAAGTGTTTCAAAACAAAATCTTACCTACAAGGCTGCATCATAGTGATTATTATCGCGATGCCTTCTGGATTCACATCTCCATCCAACTGTCGGACATAACATCATGTACACAGCTCATGTTTACAATAAGATACAAAACTAAAATTGCGTCGTACATATTATTTGTTCACAAAGCATTTTCATTTTACAAGTTCATAACATACACTGAGTCTCAACTTGGATATTTTTGTCGAGAAGAAATATTACTATCACTGACTTCAATTCAATTAATTTCCATATATGCTCTGAAATGACAGTGACAGTGTGATGCTTTCTCATAGACGAAATAGCGCCACCGCGATAGCTCACCTCCAAATTACAGATTGTGCATTTAGTTTTCTGTTTCTCCGGAACCTGAGAAAAACTTGGCTTTTGTTGGCACTCTGATTCGAGGCAGTCATGATTTTAGAGGTCATGGAACAAAGGAAACAGAACTCTGGTTGCGAGAATAAGTCTTTTATTCCAAATAATAACTACGAGTACCCGCGGGTAATAGTGGTACGGGTTTCCCGGGTAGAAAATTACTACCCATCCCAGCTCAATCTATGATAGGTCATTGACAGACTACATTACATGTTCTCGCCTTAATTCCATTAAGCAGTGGGAAAGCCTATATTAGCAGGATTTTATAACAGATATTGCGACAATAAAACACGTTCAAAAACATTTTTTTACTGAAAAATGTGATAACCTGTTTAAAATTACCAATTAAATGTTTTAATTTTACAATATGCAAAATTTTAAAGGCGAACTTAAGGTTTTCATACACCAGCCAACCCCGTTTTCACTTCTTAAAGAAGGGGTTGGATGGGGTATGAAAGTTAATACTCGTACCACGTAATGAAAACCATAAGAGCTATATTCTCAAAGCTACACAATTATATATATCACCTTTATTGACTAATTGCAATATTTTCCATTTATTATACTAGTTATAGTAACCGTTCTCCATCCCTCATCTAATCACTGTAATGTTGATTTGTTTTTTCAGAGCTATTTAATTTAAAGGGGCCTCACCACATATAAACCAATGTAAACCAAAGTGTAATTGTAATATTAATGTGTAGACTGATTTATGGTCAAATTTGGTCCCTGATTGAGTTATATAGGATATTCTTTATTATTTTAGGATGATTTCCATTGGTTGTGCAATATGTTATGCTGACTACATCCTCTCATTGTTTGTTTCTAAAGGGAGAGCACCGGTAGTAGAGTACTATAACTAGAAGTAGGTTATTATAACCCCTATGACTGTTACAGATTTTATGTCACATATTACATTACCACTTAATTCCTTATTTCACCGAATGTTGACATGCGTTAATTGAAACAAATCGTGTTAAAATTTGCAAGGAAATGAAACCAATGTTGGTGTAAACATCACTATAAATAGACCATAATCTGCCAGGACACCTTTTTAGTATTATACATAGCGTATCATAAAATTATACAGGGCAACAATGCAAGACGTTACACAAGTATTTGCAGAACGGTATTAGAAATATTAATTTGAAATCCTGATCCCAAGTAACTATAAGTCTGTTAATTTGATTGAATGTGTAAATTTTTAAGTAAAATAAGATTTATATAAATGATAAATGTTTAAATTAACATTTTAATTACCCTTGTCTACCTTTAGGTAAACCATGCTAGCAGACCAATAATTATTGATATGTGAAACAATGTGACAGGCATAAAGTTTCATAGTTTTTCCTATTTTACCCATCTTGACTTACCAAGAATTAGATGAGTTTCTCTGGAACTCGCTTTCGCCATATTGAGATAAAAAAACATAAAAACTTTTTTATACTAATATTCATAATTGACCAATCAGAGAGAGTGTTACATAATATATCCACACTTTGTACCAAGTGCTTTGATTGTAGGAATAGTTTCCCCCTTATGTCAGTGTTGTATGTGGGCGTTGTATGTGTTGTTGTAACATTCTATATATACTACTATATATACTACTCAAAGTTTGCTAATGCACCTATCAATGTTTTGCCCCAACTGGGCGGGGCGGGCATATATGGGACTTAAGACAGCTGGTGATTCCCGACAGGTGGGATTTAGAATCGGCCCCGCAAGTCCGCCTCCCGGGAAATAGACTTGGCCGGATTTTGAGACCTGGTGCCGAAAATCACCCTCCACCAACTCCCACCCTGGGGAATTAGACAAAAAACTTTGCTCCAGGTGGGAATTAGACACCAAATTTTACAAATTGTCTAAATCCACATGGTCAGGCCGCCGCCCACCCGGTGGGGCAAAACATTGATACATGCATAAGCACAAACCTTTTTCGCCTTATTTTTAAACTGAGATGCGAAACTGTATTTTGTAGGGTGACTCAAAAATCTTGTTGAGTTTTGTGCTGTGTTGCACCCTAAAATGTTGAATTGAAGTCTTGATGCTTAGCAAACTTTGAGTACCATAGTTCAATATTTGTCATTAATGATTTGACTTGTTTTGAATACTATTTTTCTAAACAGATAGATCAAAGGAATGGTGAGATGTGCTTTCTAAATCTCTACAAAAGAGTGTAACAGAGCTGTAGCTTACGGTATCTTTGTGGCTCGTCTTGTATATTGCAGGCCCGCATCGCCATAAAACAAAATTATCAGACCGTAAAAAACACTCCCATACCGTCCCAGATTGAAAGTCTTAGCAAGGTTATCTCTTAAATATATAGGCACAAATCTTTTTGGCTAACTTTATTGCTTGGTTTCTGAGAGACCAGAATTATTGTCTTTTGTAGAATGTATGTCACCATTTTCTTAAATAAAACACCATTAAACTGCTAGTGATCACTTATTTAACACAATTTATTGTTGTTAGCATAAATTTATTGTTGTGAAGTGATGGTCATGTGTTACAGTATATGTTTACGAAATAAAGCTTCCTGCGCATCAAAATACTGTTGTCTTCATTTTTCTCCACCCACTGTGTTATTTTTGCCCCGCTCCACTACCACGGTGGTGGTGTGATGTTAGAGCAACTACCTCGCATGCGGGAAGTCGTGGAATCAATCCCTGGCTGGGTCATACCAGAGACTTTATAAGAACTAGTACTAAACTCCCTTGCTGGATGCTGAGCATATAAATGGTAGTGTTTTGACTCGTCGGCCTGGTGTCAGTATAATGTGCCTGGGTGGGGTTGATGATTTTTTGACAGAGTTATGGCTCTTTAAAAGTTTAATACACAAACTTTGGACTATTTTCCTGAACCCATGTCCAGATTTCAACAGGGATGATCAGTACCAGGTCTTCTCCGTGTTCCGGTTGAATAATTTTTGTTTGAGTTATAGACTTTAAATGTTTAATACATAAACTTTGGTCTAGTTCTCCTGACCCCTTTGCCGGATTTCACCGAAACTTTGCAGGGATGATCAGTACCAAGCCTAATGTTATCGCCGTATTTTGATTGAAATATTTTTGGCGGAGTTGTGGCCCTTTAAAGGTTTTAATACACAAATTTTCTCCGGACAATTTCTCTTGAACCCTAGCCGGATTTCAGTGAAACATTGCAGGGTTGATCAGTACCAGGCCAAGTTATGCATATCATCGTCGTGTTCCGGTTGAATGATTTTTTGCAGAGTTATAGCCCTTTAAAGGTTTTGTTACACAAACTATCCAGACTAGTCTCTTCTGAACTCATGGCCGAATTTGAACGAATTTTGGCCTAGTTGCGCATATCATCACCATGTTCTGGTTGAATGATTTTTGGCAGAGTAATGGCCCTTTAAAGGTTTTAATACACTAACTTTGTGAAGGCTAGTTCTCCAGAACACCTGGTTGGATTTCAACGAAACTTGGCAGGGATGATCAGTACCAAGCCTTTTTGCACATGTCATCACCGTGCTTTTGTCGAATGGTTTTTGACACAGTTATTGCCCCTTATATACAAACTTTGTCCGGATGAGTTTTCCTGAACCTGGCAGGATTTCAGTGAAACTTGGCAGGAATGATCAGTACCAAGCCTAGTTGTGCATATTGTTGTTATGTTCCCTATTAAAAATTCTATATAGCGATACAGGCCCTCTTGGGCCTCTTGTTTTTAGCTCTCTGATTAGAGATCAGCAGAGCTTATGCCGTGGTGCGGCGTCCGTCGGCCGTCTGTCTGTCCGTAAACTTTTTTTTTGTAGCGACTACTCCTCTGAAACTACTTAATGGATTTTTATGAAACTTTGCAGAAATGTTGCCCATGAAGTCTAGTTGATCCTAGCAAATTTTTTTTAAAAAACAAGTTTGTAGCGACTACTTCTTGAAAACTCTAAGTAATATTGATATGGGACTTTTTCTAAAATGATCAGCATGGCATGATGTTGGCCCTTGTCGAAAATCGTTTTGATTTAACGTTAAACATGGCTGCCAGCGGCCATCTTTGTTTACATAGAGTTATTAGTAAAACCTTGTAGCGACTACTCCTCTGAAACTACTCAACGGATTTCCATGAAACTTCACAGGAATGTTGCTCTTGATGTCTAAATGATCCTAGCAAAATTTCATGTTGGCTGGAACTTCAAGATGGCTGCCATGGCTAAAAATAGATTTTCAAAATACAAGTTTGTAGCGACTACTTCTTGAAAACTATAAGTGATATTGATATGGGACTTTTTCTAAAATGATCAGTATGAGATGATGTGGATCCTTGTCAAAAAATATTTTGATTTGACGTAAACATGGCCACCAGCGGCCATCTTTGTTTACGTAGAGTTTTATAATGAAAACTTGTAGCGACTACTCCTATGAAACTACTTGACGGATTTTCATGAAACTTCACAGGAATGCTGTTATAGCTATCAAAAACCTATCAGTAGAGCTGAACGATATTGCCAATATGTGTTTATGTCCTAAGATAATGTTGTAGAGATGTGTCCCTTTAATCCCATAATAAAAGTTGTAGCAACATTCTTCACCACTTTGTCATAAATTCCGCCATTAAAGATTTGAAAGTAAATCCAAAGGAAATCTCTCTCACATAATTATTTTCTCTGATAATCCAAAGAATCGCATAATGTTTTGCACTGATACTCCAAAGACAATTTTTTTTGTTTGCTAAAGATCCAAACTGTCCTGCCGAGGTTCCCATCTAAATTTTATACATGCTCAATTGTCCCATTGATGGATTTGTTTGGTGTTTCTGGTAGTTTTTCAGCACATTTTAGGCTATGTATGATGGTTGAAGTTTTGTGGTGGAGGCAGACCACCATCTTATTCCTGGGTAGAACCAGTACTGTTTACCTCCTGCCATCCATAAGCATCAACATTGTCTCACACGTTGAGCTCCCAGTGGGATTGTGAGAGGCGAAAAGGGTTACAATGCAACATTGTTAACCCCTCGACCACAGAGTCTCTAAATTGGTGGAGAAAGATACCATGTGTATATGTCACAAGAAGTCCCTTGGTACCTTTCTCTACTAATGGGTAAATTAATTTAATTGATAAATATCTGTGAAGAATATTCCAGGGCATTTTAGAATAATAAGAATATCCATGAAACTTTCATTCATTTCTGGAATCTGCTGTTATCTTCTTAATGTTCTGTATGTTTGATGTCTGATCTACACCGTTCTTAAATGTTATAAACTTTTATTAAATGTTCTACACTGTTCTTCAATGTTCTACACTGTTCATCAATGTTCTAGACTGTTCTTTAATGTTCTACACTGTTCTTTGAAGTTTTTAAATGTTCTATACTGTTCTTCAATGTTCTACACTGTTCTTAAATGTTCTAAACAAATTTTTAATGTTCTACACTGTTCTTAAATGTTCTACACTGTTCTTCAATGCTCTACACTTTTTTTAAATGTTCTACACTGTTTTACACTTTTCTTATATGTTCTACACTGTTCTTAAATGTGCTACACTGTTTGACACTTTTCTTATATGTTCTACACTGTTCTTAAATGTTCTACACTGTTCTTAAATGTTTAAATGTTCTACACTGTTCTTAAATGTTCTAACTGTTTTACACTTTTTTATATGTTCTACACTGTTCTTCAATGTTCTACACTGTTCTTCAATGTTCTTAAATGTTTTACACTGTTCTTAAATGTTCTACACTGTTTTACACTGTTCTTATATGTTCTTCGATGTTCTACACTGTTCTTAAATGTTCTACATTGTTCTTAAATGTTTTACACTTTTCTTGAATGTTATACGTGGCTCTTAAATGTTCTACACTGTTATACATGGCTCTTAAATGTTCTACACTGTTCTACACACTTCTTAAATGTTCTACAATGTTCTTAATCATTCTACACCGTTGTTCGATGTTCTGCATCATTCTTCAATGTTATATACTTATATGTTCTACGCCATTCTTCAATGCTATACATTGTTCTTTGTTCTTCTATGTTCTACACTGTTCTGCACCATTAATGTAATTGATTTACTGGACCATGTCAACATACAGACACATGTAAAAAATAATCATAATAATAGACACCTTGATCTTAAAGAGCAGGTTGCATGCAGTGAATGCATCTATATACATATGTTAATAAAGATCAACAGTGAAGTAATAAGAGTCTGATAAACTGACACACATCTGTTTATATTTTTAAAACGGAAAAACCCAGCATGTTACTATAAAAAAGATATTTATGGGATTTATGGGATCACCCCTATACTGGTCTCCTACTGCAATATTCTGTATATAAATCATCAGAATGCAACAGGGAACCATTTTACCGAAGAAGTCATTGCTACAATAGTTTCCAAACAAGATACATGTAGTCATATAAAACTCTTCTTAGACCTCTCTCTTGCAGAAGGTCCGTCTAAAGTGTCAAAATGTCCGTACAAGAAGGTGATGTCCGAACACAACAACAGCCACTAAAAAAAACACAGGTAAAAGTAAAAATATTTTTTTGAAATTATATAGAATTGTTTGCCATGCTAACGCTCAGTTCAGACAGTTGTATTGTACACCATTTGTGCCCGTAGTTGTATTGTACACCATTTGTGCCCGTAGTTGTATTGTACACCATTTGTGCCCGTAGTTGTATTGTACACCATTTGTGCCCGTGAAGCTGTAACACAACTACCATAGCTAATTATTTGTGTGTTTTGTGGCTCAAGCACAGGCCTGTAAAGAAGTTCACGACACGAAGCATACATCAGCCAAGATGCCTGTTCACACCTTGTTAACACCCAAAGTAGCAGTTTTCACTCTGCACTCTAGATTAGAAATACTGAAAAGTAGATCCCTGGGAAGCAACAAACACAAACAAGAGATAAAAGTAGCAGACTCTGTTTTATTGAGGTGTGAAACCATTAATTATTTTCCCCATAGACACCAATGTTAACGTGTCACATAGTAATGATTTGCTGCAAATTCAACTCAAGTATGGATAATGCAACAGTGTAATGTTCATGTAGAAAACTCATTTTCCTTTTGAAAAATGACCAGAAAAGGTGGGGTCACAAGACATGTAAGAAAGTTCTTGTTTGTTTACTAAACGGGTCAAGGGTACAGCTGTTTTCATTGATTGACTGTTTTCATTGTTCACAAAGTGTAAGCATAGAGTCGAAATTTCGAAAATGTTCATCAGTGATCCAGTAAAACCTATGAATACGCTTCTTATACATACAACCATAAAATCGAATAGAAATGGGCAGTTTATAATGCCCATTTCCATCAAAAAAAGGAGGGATTATTTTTTATTATAAGAACTAAATTCGACTACACCTCGGAGGTTTACATGTGCTTAGTGATGGTAAACCTTTAAGAGAAGAAAACATGTTCAGATGTTTCTTAAATGAGGACTTTATGTTGTCATTTTCATAACAAGCTTAAAAACACCTACTTCATGCAAATCGAACGAGTATTTGCCGAGATATGGTCTTGTGGATACCAAGGACAATAGTCTGAAATCCACAAAAGTCAGAGATATTTTTTAAAACTTTTACACAATCCTAATTGTCATACCAAATGGCATTTCTTGACCATACACCATAATAAATAGATCAAATGTTTAGAACATTCAACAGACATAAATAAAATATGCATTTTAGGTACAATTAGGACGATGATAATGCCAATTTATGTCGATTTTCATGCCAAAATTGATTTTTTAAGCAATTCTTTAAAATTGGTGGTACCATACCTGATTATAGTAGCGAATACTAGTTTAATAATGCCAAAAACACCGCTAAAATCAAAATTGATACTAGCTGAACAATACCAAGAAATATAAAATGATCGGACAGGGAAAGTAGCATTCAAGGAGGACAGTCAACCACAAAACATGCTAACAGACAAACAAGAAAGCAAAAGTAATAATAAAAGCAAACGACATCACAAACACAAAAGGGTTGACAATAGGGCAACCGCCTTGGAACGATCAGTGGCAAAGTAGGCCACTGGGGGGTTTAAACCGGTTCTAGGGTGCACCAAACCTCACACTTACCCTACTGTCATCCCATTAAAACAGGACAGTGTAAATAAAGAAATCCCCGCCATGATCTAATATCTAACCAACAAGGCAGCATCAATAGGCAATATAAGTAAAACACAAACATGCTCGTGTAAATATAATACAAAAAAAACACAATAGACTAGAAAGCCACAATGAAGGTACTCAATGACTTGGCAGAAGCCAGAGCAACAAGAGAATAAACCATTAAGGGCACGACAAGAAATATCATAGACAAACGTCAAACGCCACAGTCCCAATGGGCTTTAGGTAGGCGTCATCATAGGGTCAACAGCCTGTCCGGTCATCGTACAATTAAAGAGGAAAGCATAGTGGCGAACTGTAAAAGGGTCCACCACCAAGCATGCAGTACGTTGCAAAATGATAGGGTTATAACCTCTTTTGATAAACTTTTTAACAAGTTTAACAAAGATAGTATGAAAGTGATCATGACCAAGAATCTTACGTAGTTTATAAATCACATCATCATAGAAGTCAGGTTGTGATAGTCCTTGTCGCAGAAGAGTCCTTAAATTACTTCTATAGTTGGAAAGAAGATCAGGGTTACGATATTAAAATGTTGGAAAAGTTTTACGAAGTTTATGGTAACGGTAACACTGATTGAGTAGCTTTTTAGTTATACAAAGATTACGAATATTAAAGTTCTCAACTCGAGTACATGCTCTTGAAAAACGAATAAGTTGAGACACATACACTCCAAAAGAAGTTGCTCGGGGAACATCCCCATCCAAGTGGGGGGTAATTAACAATGTCAAAATTAAAATCATAAAATTATCTCACTTGTCATAGATTTTGCTAATTATTTCACCATTTTCAATCGAGAGATCTAAATCAAGAAAAGAAGCGTTATTATCAGATATATTAGCTTTATTTAGCTGAAGTTCTTTAGGATAGATATTATCAATCATAGTTGGAAAGAAAGGGTTGTCAATGTTCAGTATGTCATCCAGTTACCGAGAGGTGTCATTAAAAGCTTCAATAACATCTGGCTGGGTATCTGGTGAAAGACTCAACATGAAATCTCTTTCATAGCAAAATCAAATCAAATCTGCGACAAGTGGTGCACAGTTCGTACCCATAGGGATACCAACAATTTGTCTATAAACGGTGGTACTATACCTGACGAAAATATTATCTAATAGAAAGATGAGTGCTTCACAAACTTCATAGCAAGAATTGTCTAAACTGCCGTAAGTAAAAAACGCTTTAATATTATTACATGCCAAAAATGTAGTATTTTCTCTAGCGAATGTTTTTTGAATAAGAGAAATTAGCTTGTCTTTAATAAGGTGATGTGGTAAGGTTGTATGTCGAGTTTGAATGATAAGGAATAATCTTTTACCTTTTACACAAATCTTCATTTTTCACACTGTCCTATTTTAGTGGGGTAGGGGAAAGAGTTAGTGGTTTCATGCCTACCAAACATGTTGCCATGCAGATTTAATTCATGAAAACATGTTGCAAACATGCAACCCCACATGTTGATACCAAAAAGACATAGTTCAATTGCAAACCCTTCAAAAACACGTCATTTTAAACACGAAAACAAAATGAAACTCAAAATTACGGCTTCTATAGACAAAATTGGACTAAAAACGGTCAAAACTATGTAATAAACTATGAAAAACTTATTTCTGAGCTTATTTTACCAATTGTTATCGGAAAAGTGTCCCTAGGTACGAATCTGAGCGAGTCCTAATTACTGCACGTATCTTATAGGTTTGAAACCACTAATTCTTTCCTCATAGACACCAATGTTAAAGTGTCACATAGTAATGATTTGCTGCAAATTCATCTCAAGTATGGATAATGCAGCAGTGTAATGTTCATATAGAAAACTCATTTTCCTCTTGAAATATCACCTATGAATACTCTACTTATACATACAACCATAAAATCGAATAGAAATGGGCAGTTTTTCCCCTACTCATAATGCCCATTTCCATCAAAAAAGGAGGGATTACTTTTTATTATAGGAACTACATTCGACTACACTTCGGAGGTTTACATGTAATTAGTGGTGGTAAACCTTGAGTCTGTTCATGAGGGGTAATGTAAAGTGCAACACCTCTCACCCCTCCTAGCACAGGCTTAAGCGATATTCTAAAGCCACAACTAATGGGCTTGATGATCCCAAAGGAACAGTAAGTAATGTCACATACAGGAAGTAACCACACTCTCCAAAGGAAAGCCTATTTCCATTATTTGACTTCTTTCCAAATGTGCAGACTTGCCAATCTCATCTACAGACAAAAATGTATCCGTATGTCACTGGTTATTCGACTATCCAACGCAATTCGTCTGAAAGAAACAATGACTAATATAAACATCCACTTGCTCATATACACATAACATTATTTCTTAGAAATCAAGTGGTGACCAAGCCCCCTTTGTCATGAGTCCTGTGGTACCTGCAATAACGCAATTAACTGGAAAGCGAAAACCCTGCCATGTCACACATGCAACACCTGGTACCGTGTCGACTGCCAGTGTGGAATCTCAAATACCATACAGCCCCAATGGATAGTAAACAATACATCATGTTGTTGTTTTCAAATGTGGGCTATCAAAATTCTCAATCTCACTATTTAACCAATCAGAATCGCTAGTAAATTCTGTATCTGACAATTCTTTCTCTTTATTAAACAGTGATTAATTGCATCAATGAAGCAACAATCATACAGTCTGTATGTTGTAAATTGTGTTTAATTATCTCTATACCACGAACAAAAACATTACAATCGGACCCAATGGAAAATTAAGTCAAACGTCAACGTCCTTTCGGGATTTAGGCATATCTCATTAAAATCATATCCTAATTACGCTTTGATACTCTCCGCCTTAGTAGCGTAGAGTATCGTAGCATGATAAAGGGTCTTATTTTAATGAGATTGGGATTTAGGTAACCAGAATCATAGTACCACAATATATCAGGTCATCTAAATTATAACCAAAGAGGAACGCATACTGGGTCAACCAATTAATAAGCATGTAAGAAGAGTAAACTCCTCGCTTGACAACATAATCATAACCGAAAACGATGTCCTGTCAGCAATCAAGTAATTAAAACCCAATAACTCAGCTTAACCGAAGGGTATACACCCCAAAGTGATAGTTGAATGTAAAAACGAATTAGCAAAGCCATTAACAAAAATATTCTCTAAGTCATTAGATGAATCAAAAGTACCAAGCTCCTGGAAAATCGCAAATACAATCGCAAATACAACATCAATTTATAAATCAGAAAATAAAATCTCCAGAAGACTATAGACCAATAAGCCTATGCCCTAGTGTTTCAAATTTAATGCAAACAATATCAAAAAGAATATTGCAATATTATAGACCATATGCCCTAACCCTAACCCTAACCCTAACAAAGTAACAATCTATTTTCGACACACCAGTTTAGATTTATGAAGGGTAAATCATGTCCTCTACAATTGTTAGCAGTATTGGAAGACTGGTCTGATGCACTTGATAGTGGCCAGGATTCTACGACTTTAGGAGAGCATTTTACTACATAACAAGCTACTAACTAAATTAGAAGGTTATGGTATTGTATTGAAGGTTTTGGACCGGGTGAAAGACTTCCTGCGGGACAGATATCAAACTGTGGTTATAAATGGAAACCACTCAACATCCGAAAAAGTATACAGTGGGGTACCTCAGGGTAGTATTTAAGGTCCCACCCTTTTCCTTCTCTTCATAAATGATCTCCTCGCGATAGCTGAAACATTAGTCGAGCTATACTAAAACATACTCAGTTATAAACTCGCAAGAAGACGGATAAATCACAAAGAATACTGACATTTTTTTGTGACTGTGTGACTGGTAAAAAACTTGGGGTTTAAAATAAATGTAAAAGAATGCATATCGCAAATCAATTACTACTGAGAACTATTTTATGAAAGACAGGGAAAAACGAAGGGACTTGATTACAAATGGTTCCGAGGAGAAGGATCTGGGGTGATAGTTGACAGTAATCTTACCTTTAACACATACATAACTTCCAAAATAGCCTTAGCAAATAGAAACCTAGGCAAAATTATGAGAACTTTTACATACCTAGACAAAAACTATTTTTGACATTATTTAAAGCTTTAGCAGTGAAATAATTACATCACTGGCGTTAGTAATACCCCATTTAGAATATGCCAGTACAGTGTTGTCCCCGTACTTAAAAAAGCACCAAATCACTATAGAAAATGTCCAACGTAGGGCAACAAAAATGCTATCATCTTTAAACAACCTAGAATATAACGAGAGGATATCGGAGGTTACGTATAGACATGCTGCAAGTCTTTAAGATCCTTAGAGGGTTCGATATCTCATCAATCCAAAACGTTCGCCCTTTAGAAACGTATACTAGAACAAGAGTACTAGAACAAGAGGGAATACCCTAAATCTTTTTAAAAAACAAGCCAGAACTGAACGCAGAGAAACATTCTTCATTATTAGGGTGGTGGAAGATTGGAATTCCCTACCTGACAGTGTTGTCCAAGAACCGATTGTGAATGCCTTTAAGAACAGACTAAACAAACATTGGCATAACAATCAAGTTTCAGGTCTCTAAATTTCAATATATGTTCGTATTTCAAGTATACCTTCCGTGTCGTAACCATCCGATCAGAAGCTTTAAAGACTATATTGATAAGTTATATAATCTTTGGAGTATGTACTCTGAACATGGTATGGTCATATTCATGGGGGACTTTAACGCCAGATATCAAAGCTTTGGTAATCTTGACGGCAGAGATCAGTATTTTAATCAGTTTCTGATTGATACAAATTGCATGGCTATAAACACATTAGATACATGTGTTGGCGCTAAAACATCGTTTGTATCTTATGATGAACGCAGTGAATCGTTAATAGATTATATATTGATTCCTGTCGAACGCGAATACTGTAATTTGTATTGCGAAATCTTAGATGACGACTGTTTAAATACGTCAAGACATAGACCTATAGTATGTACATTAAACATGCCGTATAGCTCCGTTGATAATAGAGTGCCGCAAGCACATGCATTTGGAATAAATTGGAGGAAAGTAAAACCAACAGAAATTCAGGCATATCAGGACATGTTGAATGCTTCAACTGACCTAATTGAAGCCCAGAATGCACATCTTAATACTAAAGATGACATTGAAAAAATGTATCATCTCATTGTTAAAACAGTAGTTGAATCTTCAGAAAATTGCTTTCCAAAATCCAAGTTCAGGCATTTTCTTAAGCCTTATTGGAACTCTGTTCTCACAGATGCACATAAAGTTATGAAAGAAAAACGCAAATTATGGCTAATTGATGGTAGACCTCGAGGTAATATCTCACCAAGCTTCTCTCATTATAAGCAAGCAAAGTGTGAATTTAGAAAACTTCACAGATATCACGCTCAAAATTATTTAACGAAATTAGATGATGAGATAAATGAATCTGCAGAAATTGACAAAGAGCAATTTTGGAAATTAGTCAATAGACGACGCAAACAATCAAATTGTAGAGCAGGTGCTGAAATTAAATTTAATGGCGTCTTATACCGAGATCCCCAATGCATAACAGAGCAATGGCAACACTACTTTAAAGATTTATATAAACCGTTTGATAATCCAAAATACGATGATGAATGGAAAAATTATATAGATACTAAATTAAATACGCTGTTGCCTGAATTAGCACATACTAGTTCCTTGATTGAAGTTGTAAGGTTTTCGCCTTCTGACGTAGAGGCAGCCATACGTTCATGTAAGCGTGGCAAAGCTTGCGGCTTTGATAACGCATATTATGAGCATTTTATATATGGAGGTGACATTATAATCAATGTCCTATCAAATCTATATTCTGCCATGTTAAAACTATCGTATACTCCCCTGACAATGAATAAGGGCATTATAATTACCCTTCACAAGGGCGGCAAAAAGCGTAAAGATGATCCTAATAATTATAGGGCCATCACGTTATCTCCTACGCTACTTAAAATTTATGAAAACATTTTACTTGGTAGAACCAAAATGAAAATATTGCAAACTATAAGTGCTCAACAGGGGGGATTTCAAGAACAACTGGGGACCACAATGACATCATTCTCGCTTAGAGAATGCATTCTTTATGGAAAAGAAAATAACAGTAAAGTTTATACTTGTTTTCTAGACTCTAGGCAAGCCTTTGATCGTTTGTGGCACGACGGTCTTTTTGTTAAGCTTTACGAAACAAATATAGATGTCCATCCCTTTCTTGCTTTTGTTGATATGTACCGCAATATGACGAGTTGTGTTAGAAATCAAAGATGCATGTCTGAGTGGTTTAGTGTTCTACAGGGTACCAGACAAGGTGGTAAAAGCTCACCTTTATTGTATTTATTATTCATAGACGGTCTCATACGAGAGCTGGAACAAAGCGGTTACGGTTTGTCCATCTTCAATTTAACGTCTGGTTCACCTACAGTAGCAGATGACATGGTATTGGTCTCATTTTCTAAGAACGGCCTTGATAACATGTTACGTATATGTAACAGTTATGCCATGAAATGGCGATTTGAATACAATCCGTCGAAATGCGCCGTTATAGTTTTTAATGAAACAAGTTCTCAGTTTAAGAGAACCAGCCGACGTTGGATATTAGGCGATAATTGCATATCCGAAGTTGAGCAATACACTCATCTTGGTATTATATGTGATAAATATTTAAACATCGAACACTCTGTGCGCGAATCAAACAAGAAATTAAGAGGTACGTTTTTAAGCCTTGTTAATAGCGGTAATCATCCTAACGGGCTTAATCCATTAACGTCACTCACAATTTATAAATCGGTTGTTATTCCAAAAGCCCTGTTCGGGTGTGAATTATGGAACACGTTATCGATATCCGACTTGAATCAATTAGAACGAGGGCATCGTTTTTGTATTAAATTTATGCAAAATTTACCTCGTTATATTCGGACAGACGTAGCGTTGCATGCGCTAGGCGTTACGTCAATTGAATCTGAAGTTGACTATAGAAAATTGCAATTTTTCTCACAATTATGCAGATTACCCTGCAAGTATGTATCAAAACAAATATTTGTCAATAGATTATTGAGATATTTGAATGATGATAAACAAACAAATGGGTTTATTCCCGATATATACAGATTACTCGTTAAATATGATTTAATTAACTATCTGCATAATTTTGTTGACCACTCAGTTTTTCCTACAAAATGTACATGGAAGAAGGTTTTAAAAAATAAAATATATGCATTAGAATCTATACAAATGTCATCAAGACTTGCCTCAATGATGACAGAAGATCAGGTGTTAAAATATTTTTAATATAAATGCTCCATGTCGAATATGGCAATTAAGTAGAAAAATACCGGGATTAAGACGACAATGTCAAACAGCGATACGTGTACTGGGTCAATTATTATCATTCAGCCGCCCGGAAAAATGTCCAAAGTGCAACAGAATGATATATAATAAAATTACACATATTGTTAATGTATGCACTGTAAACAATGCGCTAAGAAATGCACTATGGACAGCTATCTTAAGCTGTGCTGGCTTTGATACATATTGTAAGTTCATATCGAAAGGCCAAACTGAACAACTTTATGACTTAATTGCTGGCCTAGGTCATTACTACTATATTGATAACAGTGATCATTTACTTATAAGTATCATAAACATTATTCACAAAATGTTTTTGTAAGAACGGGTAAAACAGTGTTTATATATAGATAACCAGATATAGTCACAAGGAGTCATCTCATATCCCTATGAACTCTTGCATTTCGTTTCGGCAAGGCTTCATTACAGGGAACAGGCTCGTTGTATATACATATTCAAAACAAAGTAAAATATCCCGATGGATGACACTTACTCAGTTAAGTACTACTGAGCAGGTCACAACCATAGGTGAAAGTTTGTCCTTATAGATAATAACATATACATTGTTACTATTTTGGACAAATATTTTTGTATTATTTAAAATACACAATGGTTAGCTAACATGTTTAGTGCTTTATGATATTGTGATACAGCCGAGTATTATTACTACGGTTTTCAAACACGTAGAAAGGAGTGAATGCGCATAATTAAATTTAAATACTGATCTATACATTATGTAAATATGTTGATTTAATATTTTTGACATCTAAAATTACTGTACTTTTGTTCTATATGCATCACTGTTTATATATGCTCTCCTATAAATGGAGGAAATAAAGATTATTATTATTATTATCTTTAAGAACAGACTAAACAAACATTGGCATAACAATCAAATAAGATTTGATGCTAGTTGTTTCCCAAGACTGCGCTTTAGACACTCGCGACCATTACACCAACAAAGAGATGGGCATCCAGAAGCCACATGCATACCATTGACCTCGGAACAGTAAGTTACAGTAAGTTAGTGCGTTGCAAAATGATAGGGTCAAAACTTCCTTTGAAAAGCGTTAAATAACAAGTTTGATACGTGACCTAGTGTGTAATGGCCGGCTATTTTGAGTGGGAGAGAAAATTTGTGAAAATCTGGATTATTAAATAACATTGTGGACTTTTTTTACCGCAAAATATCTTAAAGTGATCAGTAGTGTACTGATGTTTGAAATAGTATGCCTAAAAATGGGAAAAATAAACGGAAAACGAGAAACAGTAGTGATGAAAGTGACAATGTAAACAAAGGTAAGATTTCCAAACAGAGAGGCCCGTCACAGGAGCAGGATTTAAACATTTCAGTGAGTGAAATCGTAGGTCAAGCACATTCGGTGCTTTATAATACGGACATTGTGAGATGTGAAAATGGCCATGATAACAGTGATAACAGTGTATTTGTAGTAGATACAGGTGATAATCAGGACTTAGTGAACTTTTCGGACAAAATGGCGAATTGCAATCCGGAACCCTCTAACAAAGACATTATGAATGTATTGGATGTTATCAGTAAGCGGCTAGGATTAGTGGAGGAGAAATTAGGGGACATTAAACAGTTAGAACAGAAGGTGACTAGTTTTGAGAAAGAGTTAAAATCCTTATGGCTAGCATTGGACAATCGCACCAAACGCGTCGAGGAGAGGGTCACCAAGGTCGAGGACGTGGTCGAGGGCACAGATATCGCGGTGGGCCTGCTATCGAACAAGGTCACGGACCTCGAGAAGGAACGTGACGAACTCCGGGACGACGTGGTGTACCTCAAATCCCAGTCCATGCGGAACAACTTGGTGTTCACGAACGTCCCTGAAGACAACACCGGGGGCAATGAGTCCGCGGAGGTAACTGATCGAAAGTTACGTGAGCATCTACAACAAGCACTCAAGATTGCCAAGGAGACCGTAGACAGCATACGCTTCGAGCGCGTACACAGGTCCCCTGGGCAACCGGTACCTGGCAAGGTTAGAACAATTGTGGCAAAATTTACGTTTTTTAAGGACCGAGAACAAGTGCGAAGGCAGTGGAAGGAACTGAAGGACACCGCATTTCATATGTATGAACAGTACCCGCCGGAAGTGATAGCTAAGCGGAGGAAACTCGTACCCAAGATGAAGGCGGCCAGGGAACATGGTAAACGCTCCTGGATAGCCTACGACACGTTGTACGTTGACGGCCGGCCGGTGCGCGACTAGGGGCACGCCGGAGGTGAGCTGTCCGTACTATCATGGAACGTGCATGGACTTACGCAAGGCAAGCAATGCAATAGTGATTTTGTAAATATTGTTGCTAATCATGATATATGTTTTTTTTATGAATCTTGGGCAAATTCTTCTACTAAAATTAACCTTAATGGTTATATCACACATAATTTTTACAGAAAGTTGCAAAACAGAAATGCACGCCGATGTAGCGGGGGTATAGTTTTAATGTATAAAGAACACTTAAAAGATGGTATACAGATTGTGAAAAATCACCATGATACTATTATTTGGATAAAGTTGGATCGTGTGTTTTTTAATATAATTGAGGATATCTATTTATGTGGTTCATATATTTGGTGTGAAGATTCACCAGCATATAATTCATTTAATAACATCAACTTGTTTGACACACTTGAAAATGATATTTCTACATTTGATTGCTTAGGTTCTGTGTTTCTATGTGGTGATTTAAATAGTAGAGTGAGTAATAAAAATGATTACATAATCCACGATAAATGTAATATGTCTGTTGATGAAGTAGATTATGAACCAGACAATACCCCTGTTAGGGCCTCTATCGATAAAAACCATAATAGTCACGGTATT
This sequence comes from Cyrtodaria siliqua, assembly GCA_037043455.1. Taxonomy (NCBI): domain Eukaryota; kingdom Metazoa; phylum Mollusca; class Bivalvia; order Adapedonta; family Hiatellidae; genus Cyrtodaria; species Cyrtodaria siliqua. The sequence continues at coordinate 11,240 of JAWPHD010007077.1, read as the reverse complement.
AAATTATTAGATCTGTGTAAATCTTCATGTATACGTATTGTTAATGGTCGCATTGGTAATACAAACCAGTTCACCTACCTATCACGTAACGGTACATCTGTTATTGATTATTTGTTGTGTAGTGAACGCCATTTTTCATTGATCAGTGATTTTACTATTGGGCATTTTAATGAATGGAGCGATCATGCCCCGTTACATTTTTCATTTGTATGTAATAATGTATCACCTGATGTTAACAGTTATTCTGAGACACGATTTAAGTGGAATGATTTGTATAAGGCGCAATTTCGGTCTGGTATTATTGCCAAATTGCCCGACTTCAATAATATTGTATTTAATTTAAATAACTGTACTAAACAGTCGATAAACGAGGCTTTGAGCAATTTTACTGATACTATACGGAGTGTTGCTGATCCTTTATTTACAAAACGCACTTATTCTGAAAATAAACCTTGTTTTGATACTGACTGTAATAGCGGAAAAACGAACTGGGTTAGCAGTGTTAAGAAATTACTAGATGATTACGGTTTTTCTTATGTATTCGATAATGCGTCTTATATAAACAGTGACGTTTTTTTGTATGACTTTAGAATTAGAGTTTTAGATGCCTTTAAACAAAATTGGTGTGGTACCTTAAACAACAGTTCTGTGTTAACATTGTACAAAGATATTAAAACTAGTTTGGAATATGAAACATATTTAGATATTTTGCCAAGAAGTTTACGTCTATATTTTACTAGACTTAGACTATCTGTGCATCCACTCAGAATACAGACTGGTAGATATGCCAGCAATAGAACACTTCGTGAAGAAAGATATTGCCTAATTTGTAATAGTTTAGATATAGAAGATGAATTTCATTTTGTATGTATTTGTCCTTGTTATATTAATATTAGAAAGAAATACTTAAAACGTTGTTATTACAAACGTCCTTCTGTTTTCAAATATTTGGAGTTACTGAAATCACATGACAAGATAGAAATAATAAAACTTTCGTTATATGTTAAAGAATCAATTATATTAAGAAACGCATTATTAACTATTGAAAGGTAATTACTTAGTTCAACCTCCTACTCTTATTTACTATACTACATAATAATAATAATAATAATGAAATGATAAATTATACCATTTGTATATATTTCACCATTGAAATCACATGACAAAAAATAATAAAACTTCTGTTATATGTTAAAGAATCAATTGTATTAAGAAACGCTTTATTAACTATTGAAAGGTAGTTACTTAGTTCAACCTCCTACTCTTATTTACTATACTACATAATAATAATAATAACAATAATAATGAAATGATTAATTATACCATTTGTATATATTTCATCATTTACTTGTATATATACGTTGACATCATATATGCTAATATGTATGTATTGTAGACGATGTACTTTGTACAAGTCTGAATAAAAAGTCTGTCTGTCTGTCTGTCTGTCTATCGTTTGTGTAAAAATGACATGACCAAGTATCTTGATAATTATGTAAATTACATCACCCTGGGACGAATATATCGTATTCTAATCTGAGACTTCTCTGGCCTTACCAGCCCTTTTTACGATTTTGAAATTTCATCTAGCTGTGCACAGACATATCAATAAATTAGGTCTGTGTTGTTATTAGGTCTGTGAGCTGTGCAAGGTCAGAGGAATTCCTATAGTAAAAACAACGTCAAGGGGGTCACCTATCCCGCGCAGGAGACGCCCTTCCCTCTTGGTTTTAGTCAAAATATCTAAGTAAGTATGCACTGAATTAAAATTTCAAGCATATATAAAGCTATTATCTGTATATTTATTGACCTCCTTGAACCAAGATATTTGTTATATTTTTCTGTTAAAGTTCTAACGGTCAATCCTTTTAAGACGAAGTTAAACACTATTAAATTGCCAACAATGGCTTCAAAAAACTACAATCGATAAACATGCAGTTTTCCATTGCAACTTGGTATATTAAACATTAGTGTTTGCCCTACTTTTTCCTCCAATCAGACGGTGAGGAATTTAAAAAAAAATGGCAAACTTATTCATGTAAATTTCTAACGATCACCAATTTTAACCATTTGATCATTAAGTAATCGCTTAGTAAATGGCACGCGCTTGTTTGGACACTAGGAAGCGGATTAAGTAGAAGCGCGAACGTGTTAAGAGGCGTGGTTTCGTAGTTCTAAGCGCGGGGGAAATGTAGGGCAAACACAGAGGCTAAGAAGTGAAATTTTAACAATTAAGAAACCCCGGCCAGTCGCTGCACTCCTTCCCTTAGGGTTTTTTAATTGTTAAAATGTCACTTCATAGCCTCTAACTAATACTTAATTGATCGATTTGTTGGGCTAAAGTATTCTTCTGCCAGATAGTGGCCACCATCAACTAAACTCTCAAGTACGAGAGGGTTGCGCTACTAGAAGTAAGAAAAATAAAAATAAAGAGTGAACTTATATGCAGTGAAAGGTTAAAAATAAAAGACTGTTTATGAGCTTAGATAGAGATCTTGGACACTTGAGTCTTAAAGGCTTCAAGTGACCCTAGCGACACAGTCTGGAGGCAATCTGTTCCACTCTTGGGTGGATCGTGGGAAGAAGGATTCTTTGCGATATTCATTTTTACAGCCTGGCTGGTGGGATTAATTTTCCTTCTTTATCTATGGCGACTGTGTGTAATTGAAGATTGTTTGAAATCTTTTGTGTGTAGTTGAAGATTGTTTAGCATCGTCTGTATATATTTTGACATCGTTTGGGTATCGTTTGAGTATAGTCTGTATATATTTTGGCATGTTTTGTAATTGTTTAACATCGTCTGTGTGTATTTTGGGGCTATATGGGACTTATTTTGCTTGTAGCATTGCTTGTAGCAATTCTGTATGATAATCATGGCTGAAAGATTGTTTGGTTATCAGTATGCTAAGGAAATAGATTCATGGGTTATTTCTGAGTTTCATGCTTTTACGGCTTATTCTTTCATGTAGATAAAAATATCTTTGGTAGATGAAAATTTTATACTACACTTGTAGCAGGTGTAAAAAAAAAGACATACCAGCATAGTTTGCAGCTTGTTTCTTTTGTTTTTATTTTCTCTACTTTTATCGCGATCGCTTTCAGTCTTCCTTTATGATTTGATGTTTATTCGTTGATTTAGGTGTAAATTTAATAACAAATCAACGTTTATTAAAAAATCTCAGAATATAGCTCTGGACCAGCTTATTTCAGCACCTTGTGGTAGTTTTTCATATTTTATTATATTCGTGTTTATTCGTTGATTTGGGTGTAATTTTGATAACAAATCAACTTTTATTCAAAAATCTCAGAATATAACTCTGGACCAGCTTATTTCAGCACCTTGCAGAAGGAGTTTTTCATATATGTATTTTGGGGTTGTTGGGTCAAATCGCGATTGAAATGAGAGATTTGGTCCAGAAACCCTATGATACATTTTTGGGGTTGTTGGGTGTTATTTTGATAACAAATCAACTTTTATTCAAAAATCTCAGAATATAACACTGGACCAGCTTATTTCAGCACCTTGTGGTAGGAGTTTTATAAAAAAAATCATATTTTGTTGATTTCGTGTTTATTCGTTGATTTGGGTGTAATTTTGATAACAAATCAACAAATTTATTTTGTATTAAAGAAACATTTTATAATTATAAAGATTACAAAAAACGCAGAATCAGACTATTTTTGGGTGTAATTTTGATAACTATTTAAAAAATCTAGGAGCGCCTGTAACATGCTAAATAACCAGTTAAATTGACTTAATTTTCAGTTTTTACTGAAAATTTTATGTGGTGGTTTTAGATTATTTGGGGTGATTTGGTTGTGGTCCAGAACGCCACTAAAAATTTTGTGTGGTGATTTTAGATTGTTTGGGGTGATTTGGTTTGTGGTCCAGAACCCCCAAAATACATATATATAATTACTTTTATATTTTAAAAGTAAATCAGTGTTACGATAATACAATTTTGAAAATGTTTGTCGAAGTTTATGGTAACAGTAGCCCTGCTGGATTAGCTTTTTAGTTATACAATATTACGAATATTAAAAAAGTACATAGATATCTAACATGTTTATTACGTCAAGTCATAGACCTGCGTATTTATATCCATGGTTAAGTCGTTTATGAATACACTATAAATAAAACCTGAGAATACACTATAAATAAAACCTGAGAATACACTATAAATAAAACCTGAGCTTGATTAGCAAATTCAATCGTGAACGCTCGGCCAATCCCGTCATTCCTCGAGCAGTGTACGAGATGTTGCGAATGGTGTAAGTGTGTGTGTGTAATTCTAAGGTTTATAGTCCCTCCGCCAACGAACACGTCAAGGTATACCTGACGCGATGGGCACAATAGAGTCTGGACTTTTTAAAGGTGTAATTTTGAATTTTGAAGCTGATATAGACCTTGCCAACAGGTCTGTTTAATGCCTAAATATGTGCTGAAAGCGGTGTCAACAACAGCGGTTAATTCAACCTAATTTCGTGTATTGACACCTTCCGGTCCTAGCTTTGTTTGGCGTTGTGTTGTATGTGGTGCGTGCTTGTTTTGTAGTGTTATGATTATGTTTTTAACATATCATATTTGCTGGGGTTTGATGAGGGGTGAATGGTGTAAATTCAATCGTGAACGCTCGGCCAATGTGTTGCGAATGGTGTAATTTTTGCATATAGCAGGTGTTTATGTTTACCATTTTTTCATAAAGCAATATAAAATGCATTGCGTCGTATCAGGACCTGTTTATTATACGTCTATTTACAGTCCCTGGTCGTATTTGTGTCATTCTATTTATTTTAAAACAGGAAAATCCAGCGTGTTACTTAATATACATTGGTTGGTGAGGGAAAACCAATAGTATCTATTTTTAAAATGACTGGTCTCCTGCTGTACTGTTACATTGTATAGTTAATGTAGAATATAGCAGGGACCCAGTTTACCGAGAAGTCAGATTAACATAACTATGACACAGTCTGAACAAGTCATTGCTGCAATAGTTTCCTAACAAGAAAGTCATACAACACTTCTTAGACCTCTCTGTATAGAAGGTCCGTCTAAAGTGTCAGAATGTCTGTTCAACCTCAAGGAAATATCCCAACACAGGGGATTTGTTATTAAATTTACACCTAAATCAACGAATAAACATCAAATCATAAAGGAAGACTGAAAGCGATCGCGATAAAAGTAGAGAAAATAAAAACAAAAGAAACAAGCTGCAAACTATGCTGGTATGTCTTTTTTTTTACACCTGCTACAAGTGTAGTATAAAATTTTCATCTACCAAAGATATTTTTATCTACATGAAAGAATAAGCCGTAAAAGCATGAAACTCAAAAATAACCCATGAATCTATTTCCTTAGCATACTGATAACCAAACAATCTTTCAGCCATGATTATCATACAGAATTGCTACAAGCAATACTACAAGCAAAATAAGTCCCATATAGCCCCAAAATACACACAGACGATGTTAAACAATTACAAAACATGCCAAAATATATACAGACTATACTCAAACGATACCCAAACGATGTCAAAATATATACAGACGATGCTAAACAATCTTCAACTACACACAAAAGATTTCAAACAATCTTCAATTACACACAGATGATGCCAAACAGTCTTTAACTGCATACAGACAATATCAAATGATACATAGATGGTACTCAGATGATACTCAGGCGATGTCAAACAATGTCAAACTATATCCAGACGGTGGCAAAATATATACAGACGGTACCAAACAGTCTCCAACTGCATACAGACGATACCAATGTGTTCTAATATTATTTTAAAATAATATTAAAATATATCATAATATAAAAACATGGAAAACAAAAGAGGATACATGACACAAGAACAAATAGAAGAACTTCGTGGACTACGTGGACAAATATCTGCAAACCAAGCGATGAAGAGATATAGAATTGGAAATGGTAAACTAAGAAAGATATGGAACCCTCGTATTACAAGGGAGGACCCTAGTATTACAAGGGAGGAAGAGGATGAAAAACCATATACGGCAGACGAACTTATACCACATGACAACATAGAACATACAATATTAAAAGAGATAGCTACACCAGAAAACGTGGTGTATAATCTGGAAACCATAGCAGAAGAAAGTCGCAAACAGACGCAACTTCTCTCCTGTCTGTTGGAAAAACAAGGAGAAGAAAAAGATGACATAGATTTGTTGTTGGAACAGCAGGAAGATGTTTTGGAAGACGAAGAAGAAAAGAAACAAACATATTCCATGCAAGAGATAGGTAAAACGGTAGATGGTTTTAAAAAATTTGCATTCATATATATGGGTATAATGACAGCTATATCAGTTTTGGGGATAACAAGAAAAAATGTATCAAAGACACCTAAACTACAGGCAACAGCTCCAGTAGAGACGCCTAGGCCAAGTTTGTTTAAGAAAGCAGACCCATTTGATTTGTAATACAACTCAACCTTCTATAACACTACAGGTGTTTGTACGTAATACACTGGGTTATTTTTTAGTTTCATGCTTTTACGGCTTATTCTTTCATGTAGATAAAAATATCTTTGGTAGATGAAAATGTTATACTACACTTGTAGCAGTGTAAAAAAAAAAGACATACCAGCATAGTTTGCAGCTTGTTTCTTTTGTTTTTATTTTCTCTACTTTTATCGCGATCGCTTTCAGTCTTCCTTTATGATTTGATGTTTATTCGTTGATTTAGGTGTAAATTTAATAACAAATCAGCTTTTATTAAAAAATCTAAGAATATAGCTCTGGACCAGCTTATTTCAGCACCTTTCTTTTAGAAAAATCATATTTTATTATATTCGTGTTTATTCGTTGATTTGGGTGTAAATTTAATAACAAATCAACGTTTATTAAAAAATCTCAGAATATAGCTCTGGACCAGCTTATTTCAGCACCTTGTGGTAGTTTTTCATATTTTATTATATACGTGTTTATTCGTTGATTTGGGTGTAATTTTGATAACAAATCAACGTTTATTCAAAAATCTCGGAATATAAAGTTCTCTGGACCAGCTTATTTCAGCACCTTGCAGAAGGAGTTTTTCATATATGTATTTTGGGGTTGTTGGGTCAAATCGCGATTGAAATGAGAGATTTGGTCCAGAAACCCTAGGATACATTTTTGGGGTTGTTGGGTGTAATTTTGATAACAAATCAACTTTTATTCAAAAATCTCAGAATATAACACTGCACCAGCTTATTTCAGCACCTTGTGGTAGGAGTTTTATAAAAAAAAATCATATTTTGTTGATTTCGTGTTTATTCGTTGATTTGGGTATAATTTTGATAACAAATCAACAAATTTATTTTGTATTAAAGAAACATTTTATAATTATAATGATTACAAAAAACGCAGAATCAGACTATTTTTGGGTGTAATTTTGATAACTATTTAAAAAATCTAGGAGCGCCTGTAACATGCTAAATAACCAGTTAAATTGACTTAATTTTCAGTTTTTACTGAAAATTTTATGTGGTGGTTTTAGATTATTTGGGGTGATTTGGTTGTGGTCCAGAACGTCACTAAAAATTTTGTGTGGTGATTTTAGATTATTTGGGGTGATTTGGTTTGTGGTCCAGAACCCCCAAAATACATATATATAATTACTTTTATATTTTAAAAGTAAATCAGTGTTACGATAATACAATTTTGAAAATGTTTGTCGAAGTTTATGGTAACAGTAGAGCCCTGCTGGATTAGCTTTTTAGTTATACAATATTACGAATATTAAAAAAGTACATAGATATCTAACATGTTTATTACGTCAAGTCATAGACCTGCGTATTTATATCCATGGTTAAGTCGTTTATGAATACACTATAAATAAAACCTGAGAATACACTATAAATAAAACCTGAGAATACACTATAAATAAAACCTGAGCTTGATTAGCAAATTCAATCGTGAACGCTCGGCCAATCCCGTCATTCCTCGAGCAGTGTACGAGATGTTGCGAATGGTGTAAGTGTGTGTGTGTAATTCTAAGGTTTATAGTCCCTCCGCCAACGAACACGTCAAGGTATACCTGACGCGATGGGCACAATAGAGTCTGGACTTTTTAAAGGTGTAATTTTGAATTTTGAAGCTGATATAGACCTTGCCAACAGGTCTGTTTAATGCCTAAATATGTGCTGAAAGCGGTGTCAACAACAGCGGTTAATTCAACCTAATTTCGTGTATTGACACCTTCCGGTCCTAGCTTTGTTTGGCGTTGTGTTGTATGTGGTGCGTGCTTGTTTTGTAGTGTTATGATTATGTTTTTAACATATCATATTTGCTGGGGTTTGATGAGGGGTGAATGGTGTAAATTCAATCGTGAACGCTCGGCCAATGTGTTGCGAATGGTGTAATTTTTGCATATAGCAGGTGTTTATGTTTACCATTTTTTCATAAAGCAATATAAAATGCATTGCGTCGTATCAGGACCTGTTTATTATACGTCTATTTACAGTCCCTGGTCGTATTTGTGTCATTCTATTTATTTTAAAAACAGGAAAATCCAGCGTGTTACTTAATATACATTGGTTGGTGAGGGAAAACCAATAGTATCTATTTTTAAAATGACTGGTCTCCTGCTGTACTGTTACATTGTATAGTTAATGTAGAATATAGCAGGGACCCAGTTTACCGAGAAGTCAGATTAACATAACTATGACACAGTCTGAACAAGTCATTGCTGCAATAGTTTCCTAACAAGAAAGTCATACAACACTTCTTAGACCTCTCTGTATAGAAGGTCCGTCTAAAGTGTCAGAATGTCTGTTCAACCTCAAGGAAATATCCCAACACAGGGGATTTGTTATTAAATTTACTACCTAAATCAACGAATAACATCAATCATAAAGGGAAGACTGAAAGCGATACGCGATAAAAGGTAGAGAAAATAAAAACAAAAGAAACAAAGCTGCAAACTATGCTGGTATGTCTTTTTTTTTACACCTGCTACAAGTGTAGTATAAAATTTTCATACTACCAAAGATCTTTTTATCTACATGAAAGAATAAGCCGTAAAAGCATGAAACTCAAAATAACCATGAATCTATTTCCTTAGCATACTGAAAACCAAACAATCTTCAGCCATGATTATCATACAGGATGCTCAAGCAATACTACAAGGACAAAATAAGTCCCATAATAGCCCCAAAATAACACAGGACGATGTTAAACAATTACAAAACATGCCAAAATATATACATGACTTATACTCAAACGATACCCAAACGATGTCAATAATATACAGACGATGCTAAAACAATCTTCAACTACACACAAAAGATTCAAACAATCTTCAATTACACACAGATGATGCCAAACAGGTCTTTTAACGGCATCAGTCAATATCAAATGATACATAGATGGTACTCAGATGATACTCAGCGATGTCAAACAATGTCAAACTATATCCAGACGGTGGCAAAATATATACAGACGTACCAAACAGTCTCCAACTGCATACAGACGATACCAATGTGTTCTAATATTATTTTAAAATAATATTAAAATATATCTATAATATAAAAACATGGAAAACAAAGAGAGATTCATGGACACAAGAACAAATAGAAGGAACTTCGTGGACTACGTGGACAAAATCTCTGCAAACCAAGCGATGAGAGATATAGATTGGAAATTGTAAAACTAAGAAAGATATGGAAACCCTCGTATTACAAGGGAGGGACCTAGTATTACAAGGGAGGAAGAGGATGAAAAACCATAACGGCAGACGAACTTATACCCCACATGACAACATAGAACTACAATATAAAAGAGATAGCGACACCAGAAAACGTGGTGTATAATCTGGAAACCAATAGGCAGAAGAAAGTACGCAAACAGACGCAACTTCTCTCCGTCTGTTGGAAAAACAAGGAGAAGAAAAAGATGACATAGATTTGTTGTTGGAACAGCAGGAAGATGTTTTGGAAGGACGAAGGAGAAAAGAAACAAACATATTTCCATGCAAGAGATAGGTAAAACGGTAGGATGGTTTAAAAAATTTGCATTCATATAAAGGGTATAATGACAGCTATAATCAGTTTTGGGGATAACAAGAAATAATGTATCAAAGACACCTAAACTACAGGCAACAGCTCCAGTAGAGACGCTAGAGCAAGTGTTGTTAAGAAAGCAGACCCATTTGATTTGTAATACAACTCAACCTTCTATACACTACAGGTGTTTGAGCTAATACCTGGGTTATTTTTTAGTTTCATGCTTTTACGGCTTTTCCTTATCATGTAGATAAAAATATCTTTGGTAGATGAAAATGTTATACTCACTTGTAGCAGTGTAAAAAAAAAGACATACAAGCATAGTTTGCAGCTTGTTTCTTTTGTTTTTATTTCTCTACTTCTATCGCGATCGCTTTCAGTCTTCCTTTATGATTTGATGTTTATTCGTTGATTTAGGTGTAAATTTAATAACAAATCAGCTTTTATGAAAATCTAAGAATATAGCTCTGGCCCAGCTTATTTCAGCAACTTTCTTTTAGAAAAATCATATTTTATTATATTCGTGTTTATTCGTTGATTTGGGTGTAAATTTAATAACAAATCAACGTTTATTAAAAATCTCAGAATATAGCTCTGGACCAGCTATTTCAGCATCCCCTTGTGTAGTTTTCATATTTTATTATATACGTGTTTATTCGTTGATTTGGGTGTATTTTGATAACAAATCAACGTTTATCATCCAAAAATCTCGGAATATAAAGTTCTCGGACCAGCTTATTTCACACCTTGCAGAAGGAGTTTTTCATATAATGTAATTAGGGGTTGTTGGGTCAAATCGCGTTGAAATGAGAGATTTGGTCCAGAAACCCTAGGATACATTTTTGGGGTTGTTGGGTGTAATTTTGATAACAAATCAACTTTTATTCAAAAATCTCAGAATATAACACTGCACCAGCTTATTCAGCACCTATGTGGTAGAGTTTTATAAAAAAAAATCATATTTTGTTGATTTCGTGTTTATTCGTTGATTTGGGTATAATTTTGATAACAAATCAACAATTTATTTTGTATTAAGAAACATTTATAAAATATAATGATTACAAAAAAACGCAGAATCAGACTATTTTTGGGTGTAATTTGATAACTATTTAACAAATCTAGAGCGCCTGTACATGCTAAATAACCAGTTAAATTGACTTAATTTTCAGTTTTTACTGAAAATTTTTATGTGGTGTTTTAGATTATTTGGGGTGATTTGGTTGTGGT